>JARFOC010068962.1:0-16525 GCA_031763485.1 Osmoderma eremita | reverse complement strand
GCTGAAGATGGCAACTTAGTTGCCGAAATACGTATCCAGGAGTTCTTCACTCATCGAGGTGGTAAGGGTATTTTTTAGTATTGTTTAAAGTACATAAATTATATTAGTAAATTTATTTAAATTGATTTAAACCGAAAGTTCTTTTTTTAAATATGCGACTGTTGCAGATATACCTTTCTATACCATATGTGTACCATCACCTATGCGTTTTTTCTCTTTATTTAATTACATATACCATATACAAGCTATACAACACCGTCTTTATTCTTCTCATAATCTACGCTCCATCGTCATCAACATCGTCTAAGATAGCGTTCTTATCTCCAGAAGATGATTTTCGTCTAGTCAAAACGCCGTGAATGTTAGTCTTCATCGTCGAACCGAATTTGTTCTTTACAGCTTCGGAAGATGTCATCAGTATCGAGTAAGTTGACGTCAGATCACCCTCTTTGCTGTGGTGAATACCGTAGAGGAAATATATTAGGATTCCTACAAGAGAGAATTGAGTTTTCAATTTCCTGTTAGGTGTAAACGATTATTGGCAAACCTATAATCATCCACACGAAGAATCGCAGCCAAGTCAATACGTTTAAGTGTACTATGAATTCTAGATTGCATAGGATGCTTAGGGCTGGTAAGAAGGGGACTAGAGGTACTTTGAAACGTAGCCTTTCGGAGCTTTGGTAATGTGCGGTGATCACCAATAAACCTAGATGATAAAATAGCATAAATATTAGGTCGTTATCACAATAAAATCGCTGAGTGATCCACAATAACTTGCTTAGGATTGATAATAAAATATCTCTACATTATTACGCGAATAGGTATAATTAATTTTTATTGATTGCTCATCCTGACATTTCTCCATGTCAAAATATTAACTGTCATGTCAAATTTCCCCTTGGATTTATTTTAATTTCGTAATTTCCTCTACGGCTCTCGCTATTTTTTGTATTTTTTTAAGACAATGCCATTTTGTTAGATATTGCGCGCCCAAATTTAAAAAGAAAAAGATTCTGTATGATACAGTGGTGTCCCCAACCACTTAGTGTGTAAACTAATGTAATGTCGGTTAAGCGTCACCATTTTTACTTCTTGTAGTTTTTCCTATTTTTCAAAGTATTTCATTAAAACTCTGTTTTACATATATCTTTCTTTTACTTTTATGCACCTCACACCGGACCTCAACACATTTACATCCATCTTGCACACTTAAAAGTAACCTGCTTCTGTTTATATTTAGGAAGACGTAAATAATAAACATAACCAGTAATGACGTGAAATAGCCAGGTTGACCACTCTTGCAATGTTGCCATATTAAGAATTAGTGTTGCCAACTAATAACAGTAGGCTAGTTATTGTGGAATCACTGTGCACTTATTATCTCTCCCATATCGCATATAAATACTTACATCCAGCCATGATAAATACGAAGAAAATGGCCAAAGTTATCGTCCACCAAATCCCATTCCTCAAGTCGTTAGCGGAAACCTGTATCAACACGCATAAAGCCCCCGAAATGATAGTGTAAACGAACACGGAAGTAGTGACGGCACACCCAGGTTCACAGTGCCCGAGTAAGGGACCCAACCAGCTGTATTTAGGCCTCAAAGAGCCAGTCAGAGATATAACATCTGAACCGGGAGTTGTGGGTTCAGAAGTGGAAGCGGACATCTCAGAGTTTGGGGTCAACATGCTTTTGGTTGCTATTAAAGGCGGTCTGTACCTAAGTATTATCACAGAAGCGCTCACTATAGTATAAGCGATCAAGGTCCCTATGGACATGAACTCGACTAACTTCTCCAAGTCGAATAACAAAGCTATAATTGCGGTTAATACTCCGGATATGACCAAATTCGTTAGAGGGACTTGTGTTTTTGCATTGATATCTCCTAGGAAACCGAAAAGTAACCCGTCCACAGCCATGGCGTACATACAACGCGGTAGGGAGAATAAAGATCCGAATAGTGTCGTCGTCATGCCACAGATTGCGCCTAGAGACACGACGTATTTAACCCAATGCATCCCTACCCCAGAAAAAGCTTCGGGCAACGCCGCATTTGGATTTACATCATAATAAGGCACCAATAAAGTGAGAGCGGCACAAACTAGGATGTAACCCAAGGTTACTATACCCATAGAAATAACAGTCGCCATGGGTATCGAAAAAGAAGGATTTTTAGCCTCTTCCCCAGCAGTAGCGATACTATCGAAACCTACAAACGCATAAAAGCAAGTGGCAGCTCCTGCGATGACACCTCCGAAGCCGTACGGGAGGAAACCACCCTTCTGCGACGTCCAATTTTCATCGTTCGCGTAATAGAAGCCGATGACTATAACTAGAGCCATTACACACAAATTCACCAAGGTCAAGAAGCTGTTGACGATCGAGGAACCTTTAACGCCTATTCCCAGAAGTAAGGCGTATATAATACAAACCGAAAAGGCTAGAAAGTCCGGGTATTTCCCTAAGAGTTGTTCGTGTAATTCCCCCGTCAAGGAGATCGTTGTGTTACTGATGAATCCACTGAAAAGTGAATCCACGTAGCCGCTCCAAGCTCTTGCAACACTAGCAGCACCTGTAAATCGAAACATAAATGTATGGGGAATTTTTTGGTTCGAGATTGGTACCTATTTAATTTTTTAAGATACAACTGCGTTATTAACATTGTTTGATACAAACAGGAAATGAATAATAAACATGAAACAAAAGAACTCATAGTGAATAAAAAGCTTCAATTTGAATCAATCAATAGTCAACTGTTTAATGGCAATAGAGATTTTTTTTTATTTGGAGCTGGTAGCTATGTTATCCTTTAAAAAGTAATTATATTGCCAACTGTGTTTGATTGAAGCGGAACTGCTTCGAAGCTATAAGTTTAAAAATACCCGAAAATTGTAAAACACATAATTTTGTTTTTGTAAATTTGAATGTAAACATTTTACCTTTACTATTTGTTAATTTTTAGCACTAATACTTATGTATTTCTAATTGTTTTGTCATTATTTTACTGATGCATACATATTGCCACGACCTTTCATTGATTCGTATTTTCACTATTTTTTTAATAATAATATTCCAAGTCCAACAGGTAACAATTAATGGGCTAAAACACCGTGAGATCGATTGAATTTATAATTGGAGTTGGCTTTGTGTTTCGCAACAAGGTTTATGTAACTGAGTAATGTTTATCACAAACTGACAAATAATAATTTTAGGTTATGTTGCTTTAAATGGCTTTGTTAAAAGGACATGATTTTGGTTAATATCTTAGTAATGAAACAACTAATTACAAAGAAAATAAATGGTTTTTAAAACAACTTTCGCTAAGAAAAATTTTGTGTTTCAAATTAATCATTTTAGAATCTCACAATTGTGACAGCTATTATAATTTGACAGTTCATTGAGAGTTATAAAATATATGTTACCAACCAAGGTGTAATATTCATAGCTTACTCCAAGTATGAATTCAATTGATCACCCGGTATGTTATGTTAAAATGTTTCCATAATACACTTTCTGAATGTGTCACACAATGCATAACGTTATACAAAAAGGAAGTTCTTCGAAAAACAGAAATTAATGATTCAAGATGTCAGAAAATATTTCAAAAAGAAACTTGTATAAATTTTGTAATTCATGTTTGTAGTAATTTTTTCACAAATTAATTATGGCGTTTGTATTCAACCTGCTTGTTTAAATATTTCCCATTAAATGAAATCTTTTGATTTTTGCGATTGGTGTCGTTGTGCCTTTGGCGGGGTACCTTTGTTAACTTGACATATGGCAATATATATACAGAGTTTCTTTAATGTATATATATATATATATATATTTATGCTTTCAAAAATGAACTAACTCAACTACATTCATACAAAATCATTTTTCAACCCCCAAAATTAAAGTTATATCCCATATGTACCAATTCATATAATTTCCTCCATTTTCCAATCTCTCCAACATTCTAACAAACCCCAATACACTAAAGAAAATCCAAATACGTACCAATCATGTGCTCCAAAAGTATATTCCATCCGATAACAAAGGCCCAGAATTCTCCTATGCTGATATAAGTGTAAACGTAAGCCGAACCGGCTTTTGGAACTCTAGTTCCGAATTCTGCATAACACAAGGCCGATAGAAGTGACGCCAAACCGGCCAGCAGAAACGATATGATAATCCCAGGTCCGGCGATATCACGTGCCACTGTTCCAGCCAGAACATATATTCCAGCGCCGACCATGTGACCGACACCTTAAATTTTTTATTTTAGAAAAACGATTTAAATGTTGAATCTGTCCAAAATTCGCGCTCAAAATTATATCGGTATTACAGTTTCCTATCTTCTAAAATGTCAACGTCAAATATTAAAAAGAAACGGGTGTAATGTTTATAACCTAAAAAATGTACCTAGGAGTGTTATATCGAACGTGTTTAGGCATCTATTTAGAGGTGTTTCCATTACATCTGCCGGTATTTGTTTTGTGCGGTTCATTTTCGAACACAAACCGGACATCACGTGCCCTAAAATCATTTTTCTAGAACTAGGCATTGTTAGGCGAAGTAGGTCCTGAAAGTATTAAAAATATATCAACCCCAAGTAGCACAGAATAACTCTTACTTCAGTTTTATAATAATAATAGAAAAATAGAACTCGGTTTTGAAACATGATTAAACAATATGGTTAAAAACAATATTGACGTCACAAAAATGAATGTAAAACTTACCTTCTTCCCCTTGATACACGGAAATTATGAAATCGTTTTCCCTTTGTGCTCTTGATTATTATTAAACAATTTATTTTACTCTTTGATAAACTTTCGCCCTTTTATGATCATATCTTTCACGTCAGTTTCGAAGTGGTTCTGTCAGTTTTAGCTGCTACCATTTGCGCAAGTACGCGAAAAAAATCAATATTTTCGAATAAGCAAAGTACAGATATGTATGATATGTATACAGAGCGGTTCGATGTATGTATCTGTTTTATGAACCATTTACGATAAGTTGTATCAATTTTGATATTTGTAAAACAACTATTGTCCCGAAATTTTAAGGCTATATAATGGCAGAAATATTTCCCCCTTCTGTTGTAACAAATATGAAAAGTAAATAATAGGGAATCATTTGAACGCTGCTTGACGCATGGTTTGGAGAAAAGGAACTGTGATTTAACTTAAGATTTAATGAAGGTGTTTTACATTAATTACACAGAAATATGTTTGGATGTGCGTCAAATGGGGTGAATACATTTTTATGTTAGCAATACGCAATTAACTGGAAGACGAACCACATGAATGTCAAACTTTCGCGATTTATTATAAAATATCATAGTTGTATCTAACCATAGCAAGCATATTTAATTTTGTCTACTAGAAACTTTCTAGGCTATCTAGATATCAACTGGCAAATATTAGAACTTCACAATGTATGTTGTCAAAATTTTCTACTTAAATTCTAATTCGTGATATGGTTAGATATCATTAGAGCGGTTTTGTAACCAACTTCAAGATGACCCATAAACGTATTCTTTTAGGTTTTCTTCCAATCAACTTATACTTATACCGCGCACGCAAAGTAGCAAAATCGGTGTTGGTTGTGAGAGCAGTGCGGCTGCTGGAGAAGGTATATCTGTGTTGCTCCCACTTATGTATTCATATGGTATATATAGGCAGGTGTGATAGGTGGAAAGTATTCGAGACTCTGTTAGAAGTTAAGACCAACACCAATATACCAAGAAGCGCTAAAAATATACACGAAGCCACAGAGAACCTTACCAAGATAATACAGGTATCAGCCTGGGGAGCGACCCCAGCGGGATATGTACCTTCTAAACCACTGAATTGCTCAAGAATCGCAAAAGAAGTAATCTTAGAGAAAAGGAAAATAATAAAGGAATTGGATGCCTTCCAGATCCTACCAAGATAAGGCCGAATTCAATAAAGCAGTCAAAGAACTAAAGAGCTTCTTTCTAATGAAAAAAGCACAACAATTAAGAACTATTTATAATATATATATTATATATTATATATATTATATTTATAATATGGTATTCCAACCTTTTCCTTTTGTGATTACATCTACGGAGGAAAGTGAAATTATATCAAAGCTTGTGTTTCCGCTTCAAATTCCTTCAGACTTAGTGAAATTAAAAAAAAAACCTCATTACCAGTGAGGTGATTAAACAAATGAAGAAATATTTTTAAGGCCATATTGAGAACTGGATATTACCCATCCCAGACTCAGATAATTCGAATATAATATAATAATAAGTTGCATTGAAAATATAATTTGGAAACGTTACTATCACAAAAAATACGTACAAATAACGTTAATTGATAAATTAAAATGACAAATACCTTAACTAGCCTTTGTATGTGTGTGTATGTATTATGGTCCACCCTGTTCTTTCCTCTTGTGAAGCCACTACTCGTTTCGACTCCTTCAATTTTTTCTTACTTGACTTCACCAGTCACCCTTTCCTTTGCATTTACTGTTTCACTATATTTATACGGCTTATAAATTTTACTTACTCTTACATTTACTTTACTTTTTTATGATTTGTTTACTTTTGTAATCTCATTAACATTATCGCACGCTCTTCCCATTTGGTTCTTTGTATTCTATGGTAGCAACTTGGGCTCTTGATTACTAGTAAAGTAAGTAACTTGGGCCCGGTTAACTGCACTGGCGTTTCACTGCTCGTCCGGTAAATCCGTGGTGTAATGTATGAAATCCATTCAAGCCCCTTTGTTGTGTTGTGTGATGGTTTTATGTTTATTTAGAATATATAAAAAAAATTTAATTATTCTTTGATTTAGTAACATTTTCTATACCTATCATCCGTCCCTGGCTGGACTTATGGTACTATTATTCCCTACAGAACAGAGTTCGTCTTTATCGATTGAGATTAAGTAAAACTCCAATATTCATTCAAATAACAATCGTATAGGTGGCAGCCCCATGCGCATTCAATTAACCATGATGAAAATAGTTTAAGGTTAGAGTGCGCTGCATACAAATCTAATACGTTAACAACGAATTTTGGGATAACCGAAAGATGCTGTAAAAGATCATATATGGTGCGCGTTCCAGTTAGTACTTAAGTTTACTAGTTTTTCTCTCTTGTTAAGGTGGTAGATCTAAAAAAACTACCTTCTTACGTCAAAAATATATCAGAATACTAAAATATTAACAATCCAATTTTCTTGGTTTGACTATATTTCTATGAATGTAATATAGTTGTCAGTTTAAATGGCTTCCAAACATAAATTATATGGAGGCATCAAAGTATGTAGGCAAGGTAATCAAATTAAAATTGCTAATATTTGTTTCAATAATAAACTTTGGTTTATTCTGTTATAATATTCTGGTAACATGAATAGGCTATTATAAAAAAAATAAAGGAATGCTATTAAAATTAATATTTTTACAAGAGCAATGATTTCATTCAGAGTTTACCTCCATTATTTCTTTCGTTAAAACCCTTCCAAATGGAACGGATCTTCAACTTGATGGTTCCCAGTTAGGCCATACTTTTTCAACAAATCAACCCCGTTAAGCTAGGAAATAAAAAATGATTACCAATTTCAAACACATTTTTCTACCAAACAAAATTTGCCTCACCCTAAATTTTCTGACATCGTCAAAATTGTAATCTTTATAGAACGCTATGCTTTGCAATGTTCTCAGAGATCTAAGTCTGCGCACGGGTTCAAGTTCAAGTAATCTCAGAAGCAAATCCTTGGACGCCACGTCTAAGTGTATATCGTTTGGACGACATATCTTTAGGACTTCTGTGCTTTGGGCATCCGCAGTGACAATATCTGGAAACTGTAAAATAAAAAAAAATGGAATCAATTCTCTTTCCAATCTTTTTTTTTCTGATACAAAGTATTGTGGATTTAATTAACCCAAGTGTACATATTTCAAATGTTTTTCTATTAAAAATAAACACGACGAAGAGCTTAAAAAACAAACAGACAAAACTTTAAATTGTTCTACGACTCTTGCATCAGCAATGTCCAGTGTATGCCCGCCGAGAAAAAAATATATACTACAAAAAGTAATTAAGTTTTAAATTGGAAAACCAGGATCCGTTATATGGCCAGAAGAGAGAATGGATTCTTTGTGCTGCTTCTTCCGTTACTTAACTAATATCAGTAAACGAGTAAGTGGTGGTAAAGAAGAAATAATATTTCCGAGGCCTCGGTTAGAAATTGCTTCGAACAGAACAGTGGCGGCTCGTTGAGGCATAGGATCTATTAATAATAATAAAAATAAATTTATTTGCCCACCAGTTTCAAACCATTTACATTAGGACAAACTATTGAGCTTTGTATAAATTCAATCTATAAACAAAAACATAGAGTAAATCAGCGGAAATGACTTCCATTACGGAATTAACACCAGCTTGTCAAAATGAAATACACCAATACTGCTCCAGAATTTTTTTTTGGAATGTGATGTAATGGTGACTTTAATATTGGTTTCAGCTTTCGATATTATAAATGGGGGGCCGTAGTGATCTAGTGGGTTGATTAGTATACTACTAAACTGAAGGTCCCGGGTTCGATTCCCGACCCTGCCAATAACTGGCTGACGTTTTTCTGTCACGGCTCGACTCAGGCTGTAAAAGTGAGTAGAGGTAGTCAAATTCTGAGGTAATAATAGGCGGTTGGCTCGTAGCTTTTGCAACGTTACAGCCCTTGATTGCCGAAAAGCTAACGATGACAGACCACACCCTGCTATTCCCTATGGGGACTATTATTATTATAAATGTGACATAAAAACTAGTTTTTACGTCAACTTTATTAAGAAGCAAATTTAATAATGTACGTATTCTTTCGATCTAAAAGTTTTTGTGCATCTGGGGTAAGTATATACGTCAAAACGAGAATTGGGAATTGAATAAAACCTCCAAATCCCAATCCAGCCAAGAAGTAGTTTAGGTCGATATTAATCAGTAGATGGGCCATGTTTTCTTTGAAATTTAATTGTTTCGTTATTATGAATGTCTTCATCAAAATCATGCACTTTTAACAATCAACATAACCTAAAATTACTATTTGTCAATTTGATATTCAGTGACATTACTAATTAAGTAGTGTGATAAACTTTATGGCAAAACGCAAGGCCCACTCCAATTATAAATTCAATTGATCGCACGGTACTTTCCGGCACAAAATTGGTTCGGTGATATATCTACTTGAGCGAACTGATCTGTATAGCACATCCACTTGTCTATTAAGTAATATTAGAAATAATGTTTTGTGAATTAAAAAAAGGGTAAGTACTACTATTTTTGTATGTCAAAAATCGTTTGTGCCGTTTCTCCACGGCCAAATTTTGATAAATACATCGAGGTTACTATATTATAGCCCCATTTTATAACCGATCCTTTACGAGAGTGTGATATATTAATTGCAAATGGAAAATTTGACAAGATCTGACGACGAAGCCAGGATTACTCAGTTCAGATAATATATGGACAAAACATGTTCGCAAAGCAGAATTGAGAATCGAATAAAACCCTCAAATCCTAATCTAGCCAAGAGGTAATTTAGATTCATATCGAACAGTAGATAGCCCGTGTTTTCTTTGATAGTAATTGTTTCATTATTAAGACATCCATCATATTAACAATCAACATAACCGAAAATTACTATTTGTCAATTTGATATACAGTGACATTACTAAGTAGTGTGATAAACTTTATGGCAAAACACAAAGCCCACTCCAATTATAAATTCAATTGATGCACAGTACCTTCCGGCCCAAACTTAGTTCGGTGGTATCTACTTGAGCGAACTGATCTGTATAGCACATCATTCAAAAAATGTTCGTGTAACTATTATTGAAATAAGTATAAGCCGATTGTATAAAATAAACTTAAAACTGCTTTGCGCTTTCGAAATTAATTATATTCAATGTTAAACAAATACATGATTGTTAAAAGTAAATCGGGATAAAAAAAATTGTATTTCTGGAGAAAAAAATTGTTTTTCTCCACTCTTTTCATATGAAAATACACTTTTATAAATATTTACACAGTACCCCGGTGAGGGCTATGGTCATAGAGGCGAAATTAGATTAGTGAGGAGATACGAGGTTTGGCTATAAAATTCGGTGAATGGTCCAATATATCGCTATTCAACGCTTAAAACAAGGTTACATGGACATGTCTGGAGCGGTCCTCTGCTGTGGATTGAACGAGGCTGCTAAAACAATATTATTGCATTAATCTCAACAGGGTTTTCCGAGCAGTGTGCCTCGAAAAGCCATGGACGAACGACACAACAATAACTTCTGCTTCAAATCAGGACAAAACAGCGATGAAAACCCATGAAAAGTTGATGGAAGTTCACCAGTAGGGTGCTGCGAGTAGAAAATGTGTGTGCGATTGGTTTGCATAAGCAAAACGGAAAACATTGAACGTGTGTAAGTGTTGCTAGCAAAAGATCGGCGATTGATTCTGCGATTATTAGCAGAAGAGTGGGTTTAGACAGTCGGAGCCATTATCGGTGAAGATTTGTGTAAACGTAGGATTTGTTCACGATTTGTGCCGCACACCCTAACAGACGAGCAAAGAGCAAGATGTTTTGAAACCAGTGGCAATTGCATCGATACATGTGACCGGAATGCCGTTCTTTCTCGGTTCCATTGTCACAAAGTATCATGGTGTTACTGGTACGACCCCGGAAGGAAAAGATAATCAATGGGATGGCGGTCACCTTCTTCCCCGCCACAAACAAAAATCCCTGACGAAGACCATGCTGATCACATTTTTCGACAAAGACTGAATCATTCATAAGGAATTCGTCCCTGATGGCCAAACGGTGAATGCCCCATTCTACATAGCGGTTCTCAAGCGTTTGTTGCAGCGCATCCGGCGCGTTAGGCCCCAGATGATCGAAACCGGAAATGGGATGTTACCCCACGACAATACACCATCGCATACGAGCATCCTTGTACGTCAATATTGCCTCTGCGTGGCGTGACTGTTTTGGAACATCCACCTATGGATTTTCAAATAACAAATCCGGCAAAATCCAAAAGCTACGAGCGAGTATTGCCAATCCTATGGAAATATACTCAACCTTAAACAATCTTTGGACGTATTTTTGGACGAATTCCTTAGAGCCGAAGCAGCAAACAAAACTTGTGAAAGAAACTGAACCATTTATATCATTACACAAACATCATTAATGCTTTAAAACAGTATCCTATTTTTGAAATTAAAATAACCACAAAATCGATTGTTATTCTAATTCTATTGTCTTAACTGTTGTTAAAAATACGTACATCCAATTAATATTACCTGCAGGCGAGATATGAAAGAGCAATATTCACAAAACGTGTTTTACAGTCCATTTAAGCGACGTAGATTAATACATAGATTATAGATCATGTTATTATATGGAATAGCATCGCCACAGAATCCTATTAAGAAACGCCTAAGATGAAGTATTGCCAGTTTTGATGGATAACTAACTGTACATGGGAATGTGGAATCAACCAGAGGTCTCTCTATACAGCCAATAAGCTAGAGGTAAGAAAAAACAAAGAAGGAGTACAAAATATAAAGGAAATGTGTAGAATACGTGTATACAGAGGTGGATTATAGAAAACGACTCATTCGAGGAACAAATCTGGCGAAATAGTGAGTATACAAATGTACAGATTTATGATAAATTTGGAGGAACAAGATATATCAGGAAAATAAGAACGTTGTAGTAGTATATTTATTCATTGCAATGCACATAAAAGTACCAAAAATATTCGATAGAAATCCAGTAAAATAGATTATCAACATCAAGTGTAAAACAAGTTTTATTTAGCGATAAAAATGAAAAAAGGATTTCGCTAATTATTGAATATATGTATAAAGAGTGGTTGCTGAAAATAGGTTTATATTTCGTCGTAGGCGGACCTTCCGATAAAACTGATCCACTCCTTCAGCATGCGCCAACTATATGCATCCAGTGGCGTCAGATCAGGTGAATCAAAGGGTATACTCGAAGTCTGTTCCCAGAGAAATCATTCGGTTTACAAAGTAGGACCGTCTGACTGTATGGCTCGTCGCGCCATCTTTTTGAAATTTCCAACACACCTGCAGATTTTGTAAGGGCCGAAAGTTTCTTAAATCTCTAACAAAAAGTGTAATTTTTTATACATATGTAACCCCAGTGGTTAATAGCAACTCAACCTTAACAAAATAAGGACCAATGATCCCATGTAAACACTTTAAGCTTTTACTTTAAACAAAAATTACTTGAATTTGAATTATTTTTGGGTGAAATAATCAACACTTGATGGTTGACTTAACAAATTCTTTTTGCTCAGTGTATAATAGGTATTTCAATTTGGCCTCTTTATACGGTTGTACGAAATTTGACATACAACAGCAGAATGCCTTTGGAAAATTGGGGAAGACGACATTCAGACCATTAAACTTATTATTGCAACAAAACTTACTAATATAAATTGCAGCTTGACTCATCTTTCAATAGCAAAATCGAAGAGTATATGTACTATATAATCTGCTAAAATACTTTTCTTGCCTTCTATATGCCCACCAATTATAATGAAACTGAGCTTATTTAGGTTTAAAGGATAAAATGTCATTACGGGTTTTTTTATTGGAATCATGGCGAGGGGGAATGAGGAGGGTGCAACCGTTGAGGACGGATTCGAGTTTCTGCCCAACAGGCGTCGTCATCATCCTTCCGAATGCTAGACCCACGCCGAAGTGTCCCTGATATCATTGCGAATTGTCCCAATCGTTTGCATGCGTCACGACATAACTCCATCTATGGGACACCGGTCAAGACACAGGCGACAGAGACCATCACAATAGGGTCGGTAATGCAGTGCACTTCACATTTAATTAACGTGTCGCAATTGAGCTTCTTTATCTAACATTTGAGGCCATAGATCGACACGGTCGCTATGTTCGCTATCTTTACTTATACAATTTTTGACATGATCAAGAACGCCTCTTCTGATTGTCGTTGATAAAAACTGTTCTTCGACGACCTAAAAAGTCATTTCGCTGACACAACCAGTGCGGCGAAATTTCTCAACAATTGCTAATATTACACTTTTACTATTGTCAAACAATAATCGATCTTTCTGATACTTGTTTCTAACTTGGGGCAGTATCTTATCTTATTTGCGTATGAGCGGAAATAATGTTCTACTACACACTTTTTCCTTGTATTTCGAGACGAATTTAACATCACTGGAATGATAATATGACAACTGATAACAAATAAGCCAAATACCGTATCTAACCACCATCATTGTGAGTTCTATTTAAAGAAAGGTAAAAGTATTATTCAAGATCATGTTGCCTATTTTGAGTAACTTCAGAAATTTTTATTTTGGCACGGAGCTCTTAGTTTTGGGTTGCCAATATTAGTTCAATTTTGAAACTGGTGAACTGGCTATCGTAAAGTTAATACTTCTTTTCTAAATTTGTCCAAACGTCTTTGGAATGTCCTGGAAGTGATTGCACGATTACAAAAAAAAAACGTTTACCAAGACAAATTCAAAATTTTAGATTTTGTTTGCGTATCATATCGATTGTAGTGTGTTCCAGTAAAATGCAAGTTCAAGAAGAAATGACATCTACGGCTAATTAACACTTTGTTGCAGCAGTATAATCCTGAAACATAGTGTGCATACAAACAAACATTCACGATACTGGCAAAACATCTACCTTGCGTTAAAACGGTGCCGTATTTCTATTTATAGAAGATAATTGTCTAGTTTAACGCGTACTTCGACTCCTATTTCCTTATTCGGGGCCACGCACAGAAAGGCCAAGAATAAAACGGACGAAAAGGTGAGAATTGTGTGTGAAGGAATGGTTTGCAGAAAAACCCGCCGGCGGTGCTGGTGTGCGGTATTACTTGGGATTGGTGTAAAAGCGTGTTAACACACGCACTGAACTGAGGTGATTGTAGGTTATGTGTATACGGTAAATGGGCGCCTCTTTCCTCGACTTCGTAGAAGAATCGATGTATGAAAACTATAAACGCGGTGGCAGCTGTACCAGGTGATTATTGTACAAGTACAGTTCGTGTCAAAAATATTTACTTCTTGCAAAATAAATAAAAAGGGGAAATTAGAAATGGCCGTGTTTATGTTGTTAATTTAGAAGATAGGCATTTCATCTTTTGTTTTTTATATAGAAGTGACATCGCAATACAAGCTTTGGAATCATCGATAACACCTATTGTTCTAATCAATCCTTTTTTAAATTAAGGTTCAGAAATATTACCCGTTGCTTTTCTGATGATTCGTGCCTTTCTTTAATATTGAGTGCAGTATCTCAATACGTCGAATTAGTGGATCCCGCATGTCGACTTTTTCAATGAATACCTCTTGTTTAAGCTAGACCCCATAAAGAATAGTCTAAAGGTGTAAGGTGGGAAGACCTTCAGGGCCAACTGCAAGAACCACCACGATGTATCCAAAGCTCTGGAAATCTTTCATCTAAATGTTGCTTGGCCTGACAAGCAAAATGTGCGAGAGCTCCATCATGCTGATAATACATTTATTTTTTGCCGTAACGGCATTTTATCGGTACTTTTGATGTTACGATTAAACCGTTAAATCCCAGCATACGCAGTCATTCTAGCGGGACTGACAGTCCATGTACTGTCCGAGTCAGAAGTATACTGCATTACCCACCCTATTGCGTTGGGATGGGTGGCTTGTGTCTTCATACGTGTCCCCTAGATGGGGTATTTCGTGACGCATGCAAGCGGTTGAGACGATTCGCAACGAGATCAGCGACGCATCAGCGATGAAGGTGGGTTTAGCATTCGGAAGGACGCTGACGACCTCCAATTCATTGTTTTTACTAATATGGTGATTACGGCAATACAAACCACGGGTCTGTAATGGAATTTTATAGGATGCTTCATATGCTCTGGAAGTTCTTGCAATTCCGTCTGTAAAATAATTGAAGTACGGATCTCCTGTGAGGTGATGCTTTAAAATGAAACGGCCAATTGACCAATACCTGTCGCTAATACCACATCACGTTTACCGGAACAAAACTGAAAATGTGCTTCGACTGTTGCGTGGGACTTTTTTCGTCCGACTTGGGAGTGTTGCGCAATACAACACGAGGATTATTATTTATCCAGAGATACAATTGCATGCGGCGATCATAATCTTCCGGTTCTAGATGATAAAATACCCTGTCGGTTGCTCATGAAGTGTGCAATTGCTCTTGTGCGAGGAATGCCCTCTTGACCACACCAATACTGGGAAGCATTTCAGTATCGCACAGTTTCTTTTAGACTCTGGTAAATACTGTTTTGTCCGAATGTATCTGACGCAGAAACCGTTGACGATATTCTAAATTTGAATAGGTGTGCAACATTTTGCAATGCTGTGTTCACGGCCGAACAAGGCGCTTTTATTTTAAAAACACATTTGCGCAGCGCCATCAGAAGAGAAGGTGAGTGATCACCTTCACCGCAGCCGTGTATGAAACTCTTTAATGAATAATATCCAGATATTGTAACCTATAAGTATTCGTACAACACCTAGATAGATTTGTGGGTCGTTTTTAAAAAGTCCAATTCCAACATAAATTATAAAGAGGAGAATTCATTAAATAATTCCTGTGGGGCACGCTGTAAACAAAAGTGAGGGAGAAATTGCGGGGGTTAAAACGAGAGATATAAAATTTAATTTCTCAAAAAAATCTGCATTATCCATCTTACAATAAAAAAAATTATATATGTAAATAGCACAGTGCAATCATTTTCCAATGATCTTGAAGAGATTTCAAATAAAATTCTTGAAGAAGCGTTAAGTAGGATATATTGTAATGTGGATATCTTCTGTATTTAACATAAAAGAGATATTTAAAAAATTTTCTTTGAACGGATTTCATCATATTGATATATTTGTGATACATAGGAGCCCATACAACGCTACAGTATTCCAACTTACCACGAATCAACATTATATACATTCCAATCATGGTATCAATATTGGTATAAAGTCTCTGCAATAATAATAATAATAAATAATAATAAATCGTAACAATTTCTGGGTATCACTGCATACCTTTACAACCTGTTCATCAAAACGCAGCTGACTACCAAAGACAACCCCAAGATCTTTTGTCGAAACAACCCTGTCAATATTGGTGCCACTAATGTTGTATTCATATGTTAGCACAGTAGACTTGCGAGTATCGTCAGCATAAAGTAAACACTCGGCACTAATTTGATCGCACACGTCATTCATGAACAACAACAATGGTCCAAGCTTAGAGCTTGCGGAACCCCACTATGGGCTGTGTCGGTATCGGACAATACGTCCTTATACTCTACATACAACTGACGATTAGTTAGGTAATCTTTCAATAACACAAATTTTGATACACAAATTGACTTGTAACGGTACTCTTACAATAAACTTAATTTCGAAAATGGTTTGTCTAACATGAGTACTCTATTTATACTCCTCAAGTCGTGCAGTTCTAGTAAAAGTAAT
>JARFOC010068951.1:0-16529 GCA_031763485.1 Osmoderma eremita | reverse complement strand
AGTTGTATTCGCAGACCACCAGATGGATAGGCAGACAAATTTAACGTTAAGTGCCCCATCTATCCTAACTATATTATTTCTGGTTACTACTGCGGTTTATAACAAAATTCCTCTCTGCTATTAATTCATAAGTCAACTATGACAAGTCTCGATTCGACTCTGTCAATAAAACAAAAATCAAGCAAGTGGCGAACGCAGGACTTATTTAATTTAAATGTAAGGAAGACACATGTGTACACTTTTACCATTCGAAATATTATATTTCGCACTTAAAAAAACAAAAATTTATCTTCTCATACCCACTTCTTCTGTGTCTATCACCAGGTCACCTATCCAGACTAAGTTCTCCGGTATCCGAAGAACCCTTGGACGACGATGAGATCGAGGTAGATGTCGAAGAATGCTCCGACGGCGAATCCTCCGCTAGAGTCGTCGGCAAAGCCAAATCGTCCCTCAGACAATCCCCCGTAATTTCGGAGTGCGGCTCCGAACCTCCGGAAAACGATCGCGAATCTCCGGACGATTTGGCAACGGAGAAGGCGCATCCGAAAGGTTCTAAGGTGCGTTGCAACTGCGAGGAGCTGTTGGCCGTCGACTGCCACCTGGAAACCAAAGAACTCTGGGATAAATTCCACGATTTGGGTACGGAGATGATCATCACGAAAACTGGGAGGTAAGTGTGGGATTATTTCGATGTGTTATTGCCTGTTTTTATTTTAAATTTCATCATGGGATATTAAAGGCGTAGAAAGAGTGTAATAAAAGGCTTTTGTAAACGGTCAAATCTGAATCAAAAAATAGTATTATTATATTGGGTGCTCTCAATGCTCCTGCGAAACAAAATCTGGAATTTAGTACAGATTTACGCATCAAATACAACCGAATAAATGGGTATTACTTCAATTTCCTTAATATGCTAAGAGAAAGTAGGAAGTTGTATATTTTTTTATAAACTCAATATGTTTAATTATTTAATTATCTACTCGTCATTTGTGTATGAAATTATTGACAGGCGCGGTTGGTGATTGCGTTCATATCTTAATTCTTTGTAAGTCAATCCATTCTTCAACGGTGGGCTTTTGCTTCGTTATTATACTACGAACACAGCTGACGTAGTCAGACGAGAAACTTTAACACAACTAAATGAATTGAAGACTCCATGCAAATCAAATCATAGTAAACAAGAGGGATCCCACGTCAGACGGCACAATGGGAAATTCAAAGCACAAATGCGACTCGGCGGAAATCAAATCACAGCAAACACGGGACATCCCACGTTATACGACACAATGGAGAATTACAAAGTACAAATTCATTCATGAAACAAATATGGAGTAGCGCAGCGAAAATTTCTTTTTGTAATTACAGGCAATTCGTACAGGCTCTTAAATAAATTTTTGATGCCTTTACTCTTTACATATACCCGCCTGGCACCTATTTTTGTTCTAAAATTTTCTGCATCTTTTCCTGCCACTTTAAAAGATAAATACTTCAAAAAAGATTTTATTGTCCGCATTTTCTCTGACCTAATCGTCATACACATATAACGTTCTTTCTTCTTCATTGGATTTTAACAAAAAAGAAAGAAAAGAATCCGAAAGATTGCCATATACATGTGCACCTTTAAAAGAACACACGGCTCGTTAAGTTTAATTTCAACACATATTCAAAAGGATCGGTGGAAATCCGTGGTCGCTGCGGCGGTGGACCCGCTGGGCTACTTATTCAAAATGTCATTCACGTCAACCTCTCCGTGTGCTTATGCGTACATCAGTCGACTTACTGACTGCCAAGCGCACCAAGACATCGCCGAGATATCTTCAAACATCGTCGAACTTCGGTTGACTGCATGTCGTCCTTGCGTGTGTGAGTTTAGATTTAAAAAATTCAGAATCTTTCGTTGACAGCTTAAAACACGGGCCGATTTGATGCTATGGCTGTATAGATATACAGAGTGAATTCTTTCTCACTGTGGATCACTAAAGGGAAAAGAAACGGTTAGATGTTTCAGTTTGTTAGAACAGAATACGCATAACTCTGCTTGTGGATGCTGGCGAATGTATGGCTGCTCCATCTCTATCTAATACATAAATGCATGGGAGAAATACATTTCTTGTCCGACTCATTAGGCTCACTATGCGTTAGGTATAATTTATAATCTATATATGTTTGTATAGAGACGAAGTGACCGTTTTGTACTGAAAATATCTTTAATAGAAGTAAATTAGACAGTCTGTTTGGCAGAAATTTACGTATAATATTGATATTTATTGTTGCCCCTTCAGCGCCATCTAGTACAGGAAAAGTATACTATAAATGACAAGTTACAAATTTACAAGCAAATTTTAAAATTTAACCGACATCATTTTCCTGTATCCAATAGAAATAAGATTTTACGACCTACGATATATTACTATTCCACTTTATGCCCTACAACCACCTAACATACACGGCTTATACGTAGCTCTTCATATTTAAGGAGAAATAAGGTTTTCTTATCGTAATTAAAAAATAATAAATTACCGGTAAATTGGAAATTACGGCTTCTAACGATGCGCGCCCGCCTTGAAGATTATATCGCGATAAATTAGAAGTGATTTAGGAAGCATGGGAAGAGCATCCTCGGTTTTTATAGGTGTTAATGTGAACGAGATCGTCGACGCGCGGACTTGAGGTAATAAAAACGGATTTTCGACGAGAAAGAGGCGTTAATTTCGATGTGGGAATCGGTTAGAACGGCGTCAAGACTTGCATGGGTATATGAGCTATACGAATATGAATAAGAGAGATAGTAAAATCAGTTATCATAATGGTAAAAGTTCATTTATTGTAGATACTTAAGTTGAGGGTATTATAAAACAAAAATCTTCTCTGTATATACACGTATGCTCAGCTCTCGCCGGGGTGCGAGATATTTGTTCGTAGCGCAATCTGGCATACTTGCATTTATCTCCGCATTCGACGATTGAAAAGGTGTTAAAATTTAGGAAATTTGCCATTGTCCATTTAAACTACGAATTGTTTAAACACCAGGAACTTCTTCATAAGTATAGCACATGTGGTACAGAAGCTAAACCCCTTTTGATTTTAACAATAGTGTCTAAGGGAGTAGCAACACAAGCTATTAAAATATACAACTTATTACCAAGTGACTTGAAAGATCAAAATTCTAATATATTTAAAAAACTTTTGTATCGACATCGGCAAAATTGTATATATTGTTTTGATGCGTTTTTCTCTATTTCTTTTAATTTGTAATGCAAAGGATTGCAACAGTTTGTATTTTAGATTGTTTATCCTAATTTTGTTGTGTTGCATAATTTTTTAATGTGTTTTGCATTTTAACTTGTTCAACGCTTTTAGGCATTATTGAATAAAACAGTATTACTATTATTATTTATTTTATATTCACAAAGAAATTCCCCGTTCCGATGTGAGCATACGTCTATACATACATTAATTGGGTTTTCATTTTCGATACGACGTGCCAAATGGAAATTCATAAATTTAAATAACAGCTGGAAGGAGTTATTGTGCATTTCACATTTGCATATGTCAATTTATCATAAATCTTACTAAATACATAGATAAGCACAGATATAATTTCGTAATACTAATAAATTTGTTAGGTTATCATTCAATGTCAACATGTTTTTTGATAGTTAAATCGCCTCTTTAAATGCAAAGTGATACGAAAAATGTAACCTTTTTTTTTTTTCTTCAAAATCTATCATCTGGAACTACTTATCTTATTTACTGGTCAATTAATCAGAATTAGCACAAATTTTACGTGGTCTTTTTTTGTCTATTTTTTTTCTATATCGTTAGATAAATCCGATAATAAATTAGCAATTTAGATTCTCGAATTGAAATCGTGTATCATGCAATATTAATTAATTCGCTACGCTTGCCTGTGCGACCAAATCGAACAAGGATACCAATTTCATCACTAAAATTTCTCCGCTAAATTGGAGGCCACACCAATAATCCGTATTCCAGCTCCGATCAAATACAATTGTAATAAAGCAATGTTAGGCATCTGATGTTGTTAAAATCACTGCAATTTCGACAGATGCCCCTCATATGCTCGGTAATCGTTATGTTTATATCAGCAACAAAAGAAAGTTTGCCGTCGAAGATTGCGCCGAAATCCTTAATCGTCCGAAATCGTTGTAGATCTTCACCATTTAATTTGTACCTAAAATCTACATTGTTGTTACTTCTCGTATATACAGTTTTGCACATTCTAATGTTAAGTTGCAAATGATTATACTAACACCATTCATTAACTGCTGATATATCTTTCTGCTATTTATTGCAGTCTTCGATAGATCTTACTTTTCTTAATAGCAGTGGTGATGTCATTTATAGATAGTGGGAATAAAACTGGACCAAGATTGGATACTTGTTGCAATCCACACGACGCACAAAATGTGTCAGATCTCACATGACACTATTCAGCAAATGAAGGTGACAAGCCAATAGCCTGTAGTTTCCAAAGTACTACGTAAAGGTCAACTTGATCAAATGCCTTTTGATCAATCAGTGTAAACAACATCTTGGCTCTATCTGTCAGGGGTTCCAGATACAAATCGAGGAGAACAACTTAAGTTCGTAACTATAGAATGTTTGGTCATAAGTTGACTCGATAAAATGAAGATTTTAACTGCATTATAAGTAGATTCGAAGATTCTTGCAAAAGAATAGATATAGGCCTGTAATTACATATGTTATCTGCGTTTCCAGACCTTAGGACAGGACACACTCCAGCGTTAACCGTCCTATGAATATTGTAGTACAGTCACACATCAAAGTTTGGACGACATATTAGCAGCAGCCGCAGTAGTGTGGACAATTTGTCTTCATCAAATGGGAATTCCGCTTACAGCAGATGGAAAGTACAACATTGAAAATAAGCACTTGGGTAATGTACATCCTCCTGTAGATGATCAGGATTGTGCTAATGAAGATTATGCGGATAAGACGTTAGTACAAAAATACCCATAACAGCAAAAGATAAGAGTGGAATTAGCAGTGCTAGCAATAGAGATGGATAAGCTAAAGCAAGAAGATTCCATACATAGTCAACAAATCAGACCCATCACCGTATGAAAACATTTATGGAATAACACGAACAGGAACTCGATAAAAATTAACACTGGAAACTCGCATGCAAATCAAATTAGATTTATTGCAACATAAAATGCACAGTAGTGAAGACCGGTTGACAAAACTCTTGAAAGAACTAGCCACAAGGATAAGTGCTGTAGAAAAGACGAAATAATTATTAAGGAGATATTGTTAATAAGTTGCATAAACCTGCAAGGAAGAACTTTAGAAGGCGACATGTTGTTATAAAAGGATTGGATGACCTATGGCAAGCAGATTTATCAGATTTCAAATTATACGCTCGAGATAATCGAGGGTACAATTATATATTGACCGTCATAGGTTCCTTTTCAAAGTATCTGTAGACCCGCCCTTAAAAACTAGAGCAGCTTTAGAAGTGAGGAATTCAATAGAGGGAATTTTGCAATAAGGTCCTATCCCTAAGAATTTACAAACCGATGTTTTATAATCAATCATTGAAGGAAATGATACAGAAATATATTCAACCTATAGCATCGCAAAAGCATCAATTGCAGAAAGAGTTATGAGTACCTACATTGAAAGAAAGGCTATACAAAGATAGATTGTGCAACTCTGAACATACTAGAGATGTCGATATCGCTGGCACACCCTCTAATAAAGTGTTAGGATGTATTGTATTCCCTCTACTTAAAGGTTGCAACCTCTGGTACTTTATTAGGCCGACCGTGTCGGGAGACACCCGCTGTTCCGTGGAGGGTGTTATCAAATAACTGTATAATTGACCCGTTACAATTCAATTAGGGGAAAGATTGCTGGCTGGGTATCGGAAGAGAGAGAAAGAGAGAGAATATAGACACTACAACGTTTAAGGAATATACATATGTAGTTGAATTCGAGGGTGGAGATCAGTTGCTGTACAGGATGCAATCAAAAATGGAATTTAAGAGGTTATAAAATACGTGTTTGAGTAACTATGATTTTTGAAACTGTGTATATTCAGGATTTGTAAGTAAGTGCATAATGAAGGTGGAAGCCTATGGTAATTATGTCAAGTACACTGAGAAAAAAATTGTGTTTAGTCAACGCAAAATGCGTTAATTCAGCACACTTTTTGGGTTGTATATAAACAACGCAACCATTGGGTTTATTTAACTTATAAAATAGTGTTACCATAAAATGTTGGTTGAACACTAAACTATTTAATAAAAACACAAAAAAAAAGTAATATCAACGCAAAATATGCAATATAATAGTTTAAGCCTTACCTATATAAATGCCTTCTCACGTTTTAAAATTAGCCATTCCTCTAAAAATTTCGCCTTATTCTGTCTTCTTGCATCAAAAGTTTTATCCCAATGGTGCAGTATTCTATCTCACGGTTCATACCAATGTTTTAACCATTCCATGGATTATGTACATTTTTCACCTAGTTCTATATCTACAACATAGCTTTTCTGTTAATCATGAAAAAGTAAAGAATATACATTTATTTATTAACGATGTATATGTTCCCGTTATTATATCTTTTAACTTTAGTAAAACAACAGTTAATGTACTTTTTTCAATTTTTCACATCACATAATAAAAAGAATGTATAAAAGATTTCATTTATAAAATTCCATGAGAATAACTTTCTTACTGTATGTTAAAAGCAATCTACTTTTTTAAATTAACTTTATGCAAGCGTGAAAATCATAATATGAGATAATTAAAAATAGAAGACTCTTTATAATGGTTAGCAACGACGAATGACACATTAAGATTATATGTATGTGCTTACTAACATAAAAATTGTGCATTTTCATATTCTCTTGTTTCTGACAAGTCATAACCTGTAACATACGTACGTATAACATGTTCTACGCAACTCAACATTTTTAGATGAAGGTTACCCATATACCTATCCATATCTTTATTTATGTATGAAGACACGAATCACGCGAACCTTCTGTGTAGAATGAAGTGCCATGTTATAAAAAATCTGCACGCTAAAAATACTTTACTTGATGGAAATATCTTTGTTTTGAGTAAATTTTTGTTTTGTCCATATGGACAGTAGGTAAATATTTACTTCTTTAGAAAGAAATATTGTTTAACTTGTATTAGCTTGAGGTAACGATTTCAAAATGAAATAACATTTCAAGACAGGATCTTGATTGCTGATATATTGTTTGCTTGGTGGATGTATAAATAATATTGACGGAAATTATTTTTTTCAACACAATAAGTAACAGTATTTTCCAATCAATCATCACCCTATCAAGTACAGCTTACAAAGTATACGAGAGAATACTTGAACAAAGATTGAGATATGAAGTTGAACCAAACTTGGAGCAATCACAGAGTGGCTTTAGAGAGGGTAGACGTGCATAAGATCTTATTTTCACATTGAAACCGCTACAAGAACGTACCCCAGAATATGGAAACGAATACCTCGTGGTTTTCTTAGAAATAGAAAAATAGCAGACAGTCTAAGAGAAAGGGCAGTAACAACCAAGCTACAGCGAGCAATAAAGAGCATTCACAGAAATTACAGAAATGTAGTTAGAAGGCACAATATGGAATCACAACATTTCAGTCACCAGGTACGGATGCCTGGTCAGAATGGGCAGTGACAAACCGGTCAAAAGAATATGGGAGGCAAGGGCACCAGCAAAGAGAATGAGGGGAAGGCCGATTAGAACATGGAACGAGAATGTGAAGAAGATACTAGAGGAGGGTGGCGTAACACAACCGTTAAACGCTAGAACACTGCCAAGAGACAAGAAAGAATGGAGAGAGTTTGTCCACGAGAAATTCTAATTTACGCATACCTTGCACCAAAAGGTTAAATAAGGTTTTTGATTAATTATATATTTTCCAATAAACAAAAGTCTTAATTCGAATTGTTGATAAATATATTTTTTGTCAACTTAACTATAAGTAATTGTTAAGTAGAGACATGTTTTATATCAAATAAAGCAGCTACATTAAAATCATCATGGTTTTATTTTTCCTTGATCTGAATACGTATGTAATTAACTTTAATAAGGGGCGCTCATGTTCGTACACTTAAAAGATTAAAATATAATAATCTTCTTGGTAAATTAAGACTTCCCGTTCGCCTTCGGAAGACCGAATATAGGAGAAAAGAATATTTCGCGTGCAAAATCGCTACGAATAGCAGGGCTTTAATTAAAGATAATGACGTTTCATTAAGATGATGGCGCTTACGTGTTCATTACGGATCGCGGAGATAATCGAGAATGAACTGACGAAGTCACGAATGCAACTGGAATTTGCATCTATACATTGGTTTTTTACAATTGTGTAGATAGGTAAGCGTTGAAGTCCGCGTTCACTATAAAGTATTGGACGGACGGCGCGTATCGTATGAAACGGTTTTATTTAATATAGGTACTGCCTCCACTATTGTAGCAATATACGGATATACGAATGATACGTATGCATTTTCTCAACCTCTATACTTGTCCCGTTATTCAGATCCGTATACTATCGTAGATACGAACATTTGCAGTTGCTAATATGAGTAGCGAAGATGAAGTTATTGTTATTAGTTATCTGTTTTCTGGCAGAGGAAAAACCAAAGAAAAAGAAGCAGAAAAGAAAGTGAAGATATTGGATACACAACATTAACAAAAAGCAAAAGTTAAAGAACACCATACATTATTCCCGGATTTGATGGAAGATGATGTAAAATTCTTCCAATATTTTCGTATTTCTCGCGCTAAGTTTACCCGCTTACTATAGATCGTCTCAACCTCCGAATGCAATACAGAGCTTATGAGAATTCGCTACACGGTTGCCAAGTTGTCGAATCAGCTATACATTTTTACTTCCGGTTCCATTATTTGGGTTTCTGACAGTTAACATGTATATTTTGAGGAAAACAGTAAAGTATAAAAAAACATATATTTTTTTATTTAAGAATCAGTGAAAAAGCCCATAATTTTATTTATTATTACTCAACATTAACGTAATTTACACTTCGAACATTTATTTAGGAATTAGAGTATTATACAATTTATTATATTTAAAGTAAATATATATAATCTTTTAACAAGTAATAGTTTCCACTTGTGTTAAGAATTGCATTTAATGTAGGTGGCATATTCTGTATAAAGAAAACTATGCACTTTACGTCGAATAGGTGCTTGTAATCTGTCATTTAGTTGAATGCCTTTCCTTTTCTTGAGGTTTTTTGGACTTGATAATAAACCAATTTGTTGCTCCTGGTTTATATTATATATTGTACGCTCTGAGTAACCCAAAGCTTCACTTGCTTCCTGAGCGTGAGCACACATTTATAGTTTTATTAAAATAATTTAAAACATTTGCAAGGTATGTGTCCATTTGTAATATTTAGGAAAATATGACAATATTAAGAAACTATTGATCTCTTCGGAAAATAAAAATCTGGAATATCTATAATCTCTCATATATTTACTTTTACTAACACAACTAAGTAGGAACGTACAATTATTACACATACTATAATTATGATTTAAAATTAATAAAACTATTGATAACGTCGCTCGAATGGTGTTCAGTATCTTATGGATTTGGTCGGCGTAGGTTTTCGGATAAATTGCGTACTGCTCCTTGGTCATCAAGATAATGCTGATATCGACTGTTGCTTGAGGGAGACTGGAGATGAGAATGCAATTCATTCGCTAATGTCATCTCCACACCGTTTACTATTTGAAATAATTGCGCTTTTATATGAATTATGATCCTGAACAGGAAAGCATTTTACGGTGAAAGCCATATTAAAAAAATCAGTCGAAGGATCTTGATTATTTAAATTTTGTGCTATTGCAAGGTACTCGTGAAGAACAGATGCTGCACTGATTCCTTGTGACGTAGAGTCTATCCAATTTTTTCCTACCACACTTAGCTGAAGCCTGTGTGTCAGAACTTGCAGGGGAAGGTGTAGGACCTTCAGTAACAGAAAGAGGGCGGTCAGAGACGATTTCTTCCTTTTCTAGTTCCTCTTCACAGTCCGCGTCACTCGTAGGAACAAGGTTGGACTGATTTTGTTCTTCATCATTCAGATATGGGGTTAAGAAAGTTAGCTCTTGGGAGTATATTGGCTGTTTTATTTTGAATGCAGCCTGTCCACTCTTCGTTTTTCTCAGATTTAAAGCCTCCCGATGGTTGTGTGTGATTTGGGTCCAGCGTTCTTTGCATATTTTAGCTTGAACAACAACAAAACATTTCTTAGAAGGACAGCATTGTTTTGTTTCAGGTTTTTAGCTATTGGAAATTTATTCGTTCACTAGCGTTTTCTTTTCGATTGGTTGTGTTGGTATGATTTTAACATTATCGCTGCCAAAAGTCGGCTATTTTGTTGCGAAAACTATACAATATAAAGTCGCTTCAAAGTACCAGAAAATATCAACCTGTAAAATAGGAAGGCAATTTCCAGAAACTTTGTTTAAGTGCTAACAACTGTCACCAATAAAACTACTGTTAATACCCATAGTGACAGCAGTGACAAATCTTTCAAACTAAAAAAAACTAATGTAATATTAAAAAGATATATTAAACTTTATCACCTATGAAAAAAGGATTAAATGAATAGAGAAGGAAATCTCTTTTCTATCGAAAAGGAGAAAAAAAAAGACCGATGTCTTGTAAAGCGTCAACGACGAAGAACATTCCTAATGCTAATAGGAATTTAAAATTACCTCTAAATTATGCGTTACCGTTTTTTCGTTTTCCCTAAGTATTTGTATCTCACTTGACTAACTCTGACGACTACGATTCCCAAATTGGAGAGAATGGGAAAGAAAGCTTTGGTCGTACGCGAAGGTGCCTCTAAAAATAGAACACGGCTAAAACTCTTTACACACACACACGGACATCACGCGGAAAAATGATACACTGCATAGACGTTTTGTTATACAAAACACACGCATACACTAGAACCTGTCTCGTACGGTACAATCTGAAACATGGCACAAAACGCAAAGCGCCGACGAATGCTGGGCTAGCAGAGAAGAGATGAAACTCTCCGAAATGAACTAGAAGACTGATGTTTCTCTGACACACACACACACACACACAGTACGCATACACAATGACTGTACTAATGGAATACGACTATGACACATGTCAGATCCTGTAAACTGATTAGGATGGACCTATCCCAGGAACAGGTGCCTACATCTCGGTGTTGTATCTTAGTTGGCTACGGATTATATCCTCGTGTTTTAGTTATAGGGGACTCCCAAAAGTATTTGCACAAAGAATACGAATCGAATTTTTTAATTCCTTTTGTAAATTTAGTTGTTTCTATATTATAATATTAATAATAGTTTACTGCTTTCTAAATCTGCATTATAAGTATTTCACTACTAGTCAACATTAGCAATACCAACTTACTACAACACACAATAGCCGTTTAAAATAGTGCTCAAATCCTAATACTAAGAACAAAATTTAGCAATTATTTCGTAAATAACCCATAGTTTTTGCCTAGGTTAAAATTTAGGGGAATAGATTCGTCAACTTGACCGTGTCTGTGGCTTCATATCGCTTGATCAGCACTACTCCGCACAAACCGCGGAGCCAAAATATTTGCAATTTCCATTTGAGTTTGTTCGATCTACAAAATGCAAGGCAATAATATATTTGAAATATCCGATTCCAAATTAATCAATCTATTGTTAGGTGAGCAGTGATCCATACAGTGTGTTTACAATAACATATTTACTCAATATGATTGTTAAACATAAAAGAACAAATATTATTTTAATAAATCGTATTTTCATATTATTTCTTTTTTAATGTAGGTAAGCAAATACGTTCGAACGATATTGTAGATACGTAGATCTAATCGTAAGCATGGGGATTTTCCGAAATATTCCAACTATTCAGACCATCCTGTCAGTGAGCGATGTTACATGCGTATCGAATCCCGTGAGAGATCCAGAAAATCTCCGACCCCTAATCTACCATACTATCTCGCACATAATGATATCGATTAGAACGTCTTTTTGGTATCGCGCCTTGGAATTTTCTCCACCTCCTCCCTCTTCCTCAAACAATTTTATTACAGATATATTCAAACATATTCATGCATATTCAAACTTCGGAATAAAATTGACTTCTACACTGAGAAAAAAGATTTGCTGTTTCAACCAATAACTGGTTCATCCAACACACTTTTGTATTTAAATATGCTCAAACCACTCAATTGTTTAAATCAATCACCTAGAATTAATTGCATTAATATTGTTGAAACAACCAACAATAGTAGTTAATCCAATTATCTTTTAAATATTGCCTGGAGAATTTAACCCTTTTGAGACAAACGTAAAAGTAAATTTATCAAACAACGATAGTGCGTTGTGCGAACCGAAAAAAGATAGTAGAGTGAATGCTTTTGTAGTTTTAAACTTAAATCAAGCAACCATTGAACCTGTGTAATGGTATTAGTACTACCAAACCTACAATGATTTGAATCAATCAACAAAATGCGTTGACTGCGATATGTAATATATTTTGCAATAACTTACGTGTTATTTTGGGTCAGCAATGGATGCATGTTGGTGACGTCATCAGAAAGTACATTGTGCACCAAAAATAATACCATGTTTCCAAACTTTTGGTTCAAATTACGATTGATATTTCTATTGCTTTGAATATTAATATGTAAAGCAGCAGAAATATTCCACCTTAATTTTAAGCAAAAATTTTATACAAGCCATACTTTAGCGCACAAGTACATTAAAAAACTCCACAAACCAATAAGTACATTAAGGTATTATTACACAATATTACAGGATTATGTATATACATATGTCTGTTATAAACTATGGAAGGGTAAAGTTAAAACTTAATGATTAAGCTACTTCGTTAAGATGTAATTCTGGTATCACTATTAGGAGAAACATTTATTTACAGGCACTAATACAATAGACAAACTAAATAAAAAACAACTAAGTATTTCATTGATTTATTGTCGTTTAAATAATGTTAGATAACTTTTAGGTACTATATGGTATAAGCTTGATATTCACATTTGCCAGTATCACATTGATGACAAGTCGTCCATCTAGCAGTAAATGAGAATAGAAAGGCTGAGAGTCTATGTTCGTATAAAAAACAGAAATTAATTTTTTTTTACGAGTTACCTCATATACCTGATAATGCATATCGAAATTAACTGGGTTATATTGCATTAATACGATTATTCTGCTTACAAAGTCATAACACTATTTGTGATATGCCTTAATACGATAAGAACTGAATATTTTTTCTTTACGATTACAAACTGAACAAGGAAACATTTCTAATGATACAAAACAAATATTTGAAACTTATAAATAAACAAACTAAACATATTTCTTTAGATTTTTGATAAGAGAAGAAACATATGGAACTTTTTTTAATCCCAGATTGTTTGACTACCATTCTTGTAGTAACAGCCAAATGTGGGTAGATTCGGCGGGGTATTCTATGCACATCACATGATATATATATAGCTTAAATAATATATCAAACCCTTGCATAACAAAGCCTGCTTTATAAAAAAAACTATCTATTACTAAATAACATTCGCCAATTTTTTCTATACAAGGTCCCACAATAACAATGTATGGTTGAATAGGATGTGAAGCACGTTCTTGCTTTGAAGCTATCAATTTCCCAATTCCTCCAGGTATCTGGAAAGAAATTTACAATATGAATCTGACTATAGGATGAGAACGTTAATGGAAGAACAATTAACACAAATGCGTGCTTGTCCTCTAAACTATGAGTCATCGCATATTCTGGAGTAATAAAGCTTAATTGTACACAAAATATAAATTATTAATTAAGAATTAATGTTACATTAACGATCTCAGATAATCGTATAAGAAATACTCAAATAACTCCTACAAAAAACTTAATTTCGATTTTCTTAAAGTGAATGAGGCTCGCTTAAGATCCTAACGAACATACTTCGGGTTCGATCCGCCACCCATCGACCTATTTCCACTTTATTATTACGAAGGGCATCGGAACACGCATCGCAGATATGAATATATTAATTTAATCCTGCCGGAAACACGAGTGCTCCGTCTTCCTGTTAATTATATATTTTGTTTTGTAATGTCCATTAGGTAAATGGTCCTATAATAGCCACGGTGCGAGGAAACGCATATTATTTATTTCAAACGTCCCGTCGCTTTCAGTCGGTTGAATTTTTGAGAAGTGTCATATTGGCCGCGGCTTAATTTTATAATTGGCCGTAAATATTATGTTCAGGGGGAATGTAACGCCTCATAAAAGATTCGAATGCGTCCGGGCGTGTGTGTATTTTGTTAGGGTGAGAAATATTCCTACCAAATTCGTTTCAAAACATATCGCATGTATGCGTTCATATGACTATTAGCTTACGTGGAAAACCTAAGTGGAAAGTTTAGCTCTTGACAAAGGCGTTATTCCAAGATTGTAGCAGGTGATGAAACGTGGATGTTCCACTATGATGATTCCCCGTTGTTACTCGCCATAGATTGTAGTCTGTTGCAGACAGGTTTTCTAAAGATTTTTCAATTGAACTGTATTTTATAGAAAGTATATAAATATATTTAAAAATATATAAAGATACTTTTGGGATCACACAACACATTTGATTGATCACGCACAGACAGCTATTTGCGGCTACTAATTCCTCATCAGTGTAGGATGGAGGGATGCCTGCACCCGTTCAGTACGCCGTGTCGACAACTTCATATTAGATTCGTAAAACTCCAGAGACATCTAACGCCCAACAGCGGATTCATCACTAAAAACTGCCCAGTTTTCTATGGATAGCAGCAACGTTCTCAGTTATTGCGCCACACTGTTATATTTTGTTTTATGAGAGTTGGATCTTGTTTGCCGCCAAGTTTTAGATTTTCTTTTTTTCTTTTTTGATTATTACTGCCCCATTTTCCGTTATTTTATCATTTTTGTGTACGGGTAATGTATCGCAAGCGGCAATTTAGATTGCCGCTGTCAAATTAAGAACTGCTTTTTCAATGTCTTCAGGTGAATTTCCTCTAATAATTTATTTTTCAATAAAATTTTCATTTTAGAGTTATTCAATTATGACATCAATATCATCATATTGTAGTCGTGTAAGAAGCGAATAGTGCTAAGTACAAGGTGTGTTTTTATTGGTATGCTACAATCAACAAAGTGTATATACTATATTGATCCTTCCGTTAAAAACTAAAGACGAACTACCGTCGATTGGGTGCGAAACCGTCCAAACCATCAGATCCACGTTTCTATGCGTATGGTTTAATAAAGTGACAACAGCCATCTAGATCTATGATAACTCTAGGTTATAGATAAGAATTTAGATGGGGCAAATAGAAAAGAGAAAATTAAAATAATAGATATGTATAGCAAAATGGTAATGCTAAACTTTCTTTTGGCCCACCTGTTATTTAGTTATAAATATTACGAAAAAAGAAATTCTTTGCGCATACTATATTCGTTCATTACATATTTCTTGATTATACGGACATCAGGTTGTAGTGGGTTTATCGCCGTAAAAGTGACAACAGCCACCGCAAAAACGGCGGAATAGTGGGCTGCATCGTACATCGTACGACAGCAGCTCTGTTGTTCGTCGCCGTTGATTATACGCATTTTTGAAACTATACAAACACAAGAAGTATTCAGTCAGTCACACACGCATACGAGAACACACTCAATAATACGCCGTGTCGCCTTAGTAGGCAGTCAGTTTGGGAGGACAGATGTTTTTGTGTTATTCACTACATCCACACTATGGGGACACAATGCCGGGTAACGAGCTGCCTGACAATATCTCAAACAATTCAGAAAAACCCCCGCTCGAGCGGGCGACAGTGTCCCATCTACACTACCATACGTATTTAACAGTAGAGTAGATATCGTTCGTTTTGCTACTTGATCGTTACGTCGCATTATGATTACCGTCATCATGGTGATTATTACCGTCATTGTGTCGTGGTTGCGTTTGCCAGAGGTGTGTGTGGGGGTTTCCTGGTACAAAATCACCATTATTCGGTTTTTTCGGTTGTCCGCTGTCGTGCTGTCCTTCTGAGTGTGCGTGCGTGTATATTGCTATGCGTAGTTTTTGTTAACACTTCTTTGCCTTTTCCTATATTTCCTCTACACTCTTTCGAAAGATGATAATGATGATTATAAGACGTGGAAAAAGCGGTTTTGTGACACTCTGCTGTGGTAATATGTACGTAAGTACATGCGGATGGTGGTAAAGAAAAGAAACCATTGTTAGACAACATATGAAAATTGAATTGGTGTGGCTTGCCCCTAGGGAGAAAACTGTATCCGCGCCACTATTTGTCAGCGTGCTGGAGAAGAACAGGGATTATAACCCAACTAGCACAATAGGTATCTGGGAACGTAATTACGACTATTAAAATGACTTTGAAGTATCTCGCGACATA
>JARFOC010068932.1:0-16529 GCA_031763485.1 Osmoderma eremita | reverse complement strand
ATTCCTTAAATAGTTATTCATTTTGTCAAAGAGGGGGTAGTTGCTTTATATAGAGTAAGTTTAATTATTTAATGTTACTCTGATGAAGCCAATGTTTTGGCGAAACAATTGCTACTTTTATTTTTAATATAGTAAAGATTTATACTGTTCCAAGTGTTTTACTTACATAATATGAATCTTCATCAAGTAAACGCCAAATCAATTCAATTCCAGAAACTATAGATTAGTGGCTACCAGTTACAAAAAAAAATAACTAAAATAATACATGACTTTTTTTGTAGGTCGACGCAAACTTCGGTGAAAAGAAAAAAAAGTCAATTTGCTGACCGTTTAACATAGTAATATTGATAATATCTAAGCATATATTTGACTTTTAATTGCATAATTATGAACTACGTACACGATTTGCAATTTTAAAACAATTTAAAACTCGTAAACGTATACTTTTCATACACTTTGAAAACGCTATCACTTCTCCAATGAACTTTTCACCAGGTAGTATGAATCAAAATGAACTTCTACTTTCTAAGACTCCCTTAAATACAACTGGGGACAAAAGAGGTTAATTATCGCGGATTACTAGTAATTAGTATGTGCTCTGTTCATTCCCATTAAGCAAATTACTCTATTTACATATTGGAAATTTTTATTTTGTCGGACATTTCTAAAATTCCGGAATTCTTGAAACTTTGAATTTAATTGTTCGAGTGTTATATATCATTTAAATAATTCGATAGTTTTATGGCGAAAGATGTTATCTGCCATTTTTTGTGATTTTACGCGAGAAGCAAAAATAGTTTTGTATTCGAACCAACCCACAAATTATGAAATTTACAGATTGCGAGTAATATTGTATTAGGAGGCATAAACTTTATTGCAGAAAATATCCCAGCCGCAATATAGTACCTAGCCCAATCTGTTGACCAATGAACCAAGCCACTAATTAGTTATTCAAAATCGGCTGCATGCAGAAATGGTCCAAGCGGCTTGGTTCCTTTCTGCATAATAGGCAGGTGACAATTCTTTTGTATCAAAATTAAGATTATTTAAACAATTAAAAAAGGGTATCTGTTACACCAAATCCAAAATGCCGTCACTAGCGACGAACAAGAAAAAAAAACTCAAAGAAGAACACGACAACCACATTAAAAATTGGCAGCAAGCTCGAAATCAAATAAAGAATCACGTGAACAAAGCTAAAGAAAACAATGAAATAGAATGTTTAACATTCGCTCTTCAAAGAACACTGCCACTACCGCGGTTAGCCACAGGAATGTTGGTTTACAAGAGACAGATTTGGCTCTACAATTTAGGCGTTCACTCGGGTTCAACCAACGAGGGTCACTTTTGTGTGGACAGAAAACGAAGCAAGACGCGGAGCCCAAGAAATTGGTTCATGTTTAATAAAGCATATTAAAGAAAACCTATCTGGTACTACCGAATTATTCTTGTGGTTAGATTTTTGCAGCGGTCAAAACCGTAACATAAAGATGACACTCATGCTCAAAGCCATGCTGCAGGCAACATGCCTCTTTCAAATTAATTCGAATGCGTCTTCTTGTATCTTGCCATAGCTTTCTCGCTAATGATTCTGATTTTTCAGAAGTCGAATGTGCACTTAATCATCAACAACGCCTTTATCTGCCAGATGATTATATAAGAATCATGGAAAACTGCCGTACAAGAAAAAAAATCAAAGTAAGACGAATGAACTCCACTGAATTTTATGGTATTGCCGAGCTATAAAAACAAATCATAAACGGAAAAGTCGATGTTGAGAATGAGAAGGTTAGTTGGTTGAAACCACGAGAGATACTTCTGTAAGCGTAAGTCGAAGCCTCGTGTCCTGTCGTCAGGTCATTGGTTCAGATGAAACCTTGATTTAGGAATAGGAGACACAGACGCGAAAAGAAGGATGGTAGCCGCCCCCTTGGGCGGAGTGTAATTCTGCATTTCGGCATCGTAACGCTTCTTGTCTTTGTCCGCTATTTCGTGAAAACGCTTCTTCTCCTTGTCTAACATGGTCTTCCATCGTTCAGTACATTTCTTCGAGAATTCCGAAAAGACAACATTCTCCTAGGGATGCTTTTTCTTATGCTCTTCGCCGCACGTCTGTACGAAGAAGGCGTAAGCATATGCGGCCTCTTTGCTTTGCGTCTCCGTTACCACTTGACATTCTGCCTTTTTGCGGCGCAGGAGGTGTATGCAAATTATACAGCTGTTGTTGTGCAGATTGGTTATTTTGATGATGCAATTGATTGATCTGCTGATTCTGGACTTGCGACTGAATCTGAACAGGAACGCCACTGTTGTAAGTGGGCCTGTCTAGCTTGCGCTTCGACAACTTGTTGGTGTAAACGCGCTTGGGATTCCTGAAATTGCCTCTGGACCTCTTGGTGCTGCCTGTGCGCTTCTTGTTGTCTGTGGGCTTTCTGTTCTCGCTGAACCTCAACAGCCTATGTGCCTGTTCCGCATGTCTTTGAGCTTCTACTCTTTGCTGCTGTTGTTGCTGCCCGGCGCATCCACCAAATGCCGCGTACCTTACCAAAATGTCGCGTCCGGCTTTTATTTGTTTCTTTTTCTCTACTTGCGAGTTCTTGGTTTCTTACTTAATAATAATAGGTAGAGCATGTACCTACTAGTTTCGCGACCTCCACTGTCTTTCTTTTCTGGGAGCTAGCTGTTACTAAATATACTTAGACTAATTTACAAGCTTCTTTATTATACCGCACCCACATCGACAGCCCGCAACCATCTTTCTTTTCGCGCCTCGAGCCCTCGCTTTCTGTATCTACTATCCCTAAATCAAGGTTTCTTCTAAGCTAATGACCTGACGACAGGAAAAGAGGCTTCGACTTACGCTTACATGTTTTTATACAGACTGCATAAGGTATAATGGAACTTTCCGTGGCAATATTTTTGAATATGCATCCTGAAAATTACATAGTCACACCTCGTACATGTGCATCATAATATTAAATTAATATTTCACCTATGTTGGTAATAACACTTCCATAGGTTAAAGTAAAATTTCATTTTGATAGGTATACATTTTCTGATATCTATACCGTCACGATATACATATAAATGTGAGGAGAATTCAAAGCAAAAAGCCAACAGTTAGACCGCAAATATACCGTAAAAATACCGCAAAGGGTTGGTATTAACCACACAATTACGTGAAGTAGAACTATAAAATCCGTTAGTGCTCTATGGTTTGTGTAAGAGCTCGGTAAAACGGGCACCTACTAATTCGTCGCTGGCGCCGGTATACAGAAAGGGACGTTGCGTGCATTTATGTATTTCCGGCACTCAGTTTCCAGATGCTAACGTTAAACGTTTTCGAAATTACGGAATTCCCGTCACGATATTCCAGAAAAATTCCCGGGGAATGTACTTATCCCTCTATCTAATCTTCAATTCCGACTCCCCGAAGTACATTTAGGAGGTTAATTTGAAGTGTTTGTTAGTAGTCTCTCAGGTAAATGTAAGGACAGAAGTAATAATTGATTTTTCAATTCCAGAACGCTAATCCATTATTTAACTCGTGAACTTTTAGCAAGGCTAGCGAATTAATTATTTATCGTTTTACAGTTGACTCTGTCAGATTACCTTAGGAATGATCAAAAGGGCAATACTACATCAACTCGCTCCTTCTGTATCATCTCTAAGATGGTTTTAAGCGGCTTAATAGGTTCTTACGAATTTGTAATTACCTGGAATTATGACAAACGAACGAAAGTTCTGATTCTAGAAGCAAAACGGCTTGAAGTGGACTGGGGGAAAGTGAAAGGCCACGCCCTGGAAGATTCAGAATAGAATGTAAAAAGCCAAACGATTCACGAGAGGATTGACTGTTGAGAATATTCAACACAGATTGCGATTATTTAACAATTTAGATAATATCATCGTTTCTAAACGCTTCGTCTAATTGTTAAGATAAGAACTAACTCCACTAAAATTCGAGATTATACCAGGGATGTTCGGTTACTAGGGTACGTTTGCGCGACACACCGCCTCAGGTTGAAACCTTCACGCATTTTAGATGGCTATTGTCATTGCCTTAGGTTCAGTACAACGTGTGCAGTGATAACCGCACAATGTCAGTTGCGATCCAAACATACTCCAAGTTTGAAGTGCGATTGGTCATTCGTTTCTTGCTTGCAAATAATGAAACACTTAACGAAATTCATAAAAGAATACCGAAGACTTACGGAGAAGGCGTTATGAGTGTATAACAAGTTAGTGTTTGGTCCAAACAGTTCAAAAGTGGACACACAACTCTGAACGGTGATCCCGAAGGTAAGAAAAGAACCATCGACAACGAAACCGGATGAGAATCAATTAAAGGTCGATACGCTGATTCGAGAAGATGGTTCTGTTGAAAATAAGGGAAATCGCTCTGCTTACCTGCATTCCTAAAAGCTCTGCTAGTGAAATCGTATCTGAATTAGGCTATTGAAAAGTGCCCGCGAGATGGGTACCAAAACTGTTGACCAACCAACACAAAATGCAACGAATGGCGGCTTTAACGCGCTATCTTCAGGAAAACGGATTTCTAGAGTCTGCAGTTACAGGATACGGAACGTGGGTACACCACCATATCCCCGAATCAAAAGATGCAGGGCATTTTGTTCATAGAGTTTTTTACCACCGAAAGCGACAATCAGCAGCTATATATTCATTATATGTTGAATCACTCGAGGAGGAAGCTGTTAGTACTTATACTTGTTTGGAACTTGGTGCTGGTGCTGGAAGTCGAGTTGTGAGATGTCGCTGTTGCGATACTGGCAAACGACTCCGATTGCGGTTTGAACCACTTTCTGTCCTTCGGTTCTGTTCATTATATGATGAATCTCACGAGGAGGAAGCTTGCGTGTACTTGTTTAGAACTTCTTGTTGGTGCTGGGAGTCGAGTTATGAGCGGTCGCTATTTCGACACCTGCAAACGACTCCGATTGCGATTTGCAGCAGCTTCCGTTTTTTGATTCTGTTTATTATACGATGAATCTCACTAGGAGGAGGCGGTTAGTGCGTGTACTTGTTTTGAACTTCGTGCCGGAGCTAGGAGTCGAGTTATGAGGGGTCGCTATTTCAACACTAGCAAACGACTCCGATTGCGTTTTGGAGCACTTCTGTTCATTACATAATGCACGGCTCCGATTGGGATTCGGAGCACTTTCTGTTTTTTGATTCTGTTTATTATATGATGAATCTCACTAGGAGGAAGTTGTTAGTGCGTGTATTTGTTTGGAACTGCGTGCTGGTGCTGGGAGTCGAATTAAGAGGGGTTGCTATTTCGACACTGACAAATTTCAACATTATGAAATTTCAGAAAAACTATACAAAGTCATTCGGTAGAAAAGAAGAGGATAGTTGACAAAAGAAATCCAGTTATTGCATGAGAATGCTAGACCGCACACCTCAAGTTAGACGAAGACTTCAGAAACACAATTGGGAAGTTATTGTCCATTCGCCCCATGGTCCAGATCTAGCTCCTTCTGATTTTCAATTGCTTGGGCTGTTGAAAACTGATTTGTCGGGTAAAAGTCTTGAAGACGACGACGAAGTTCAAGAGGAAGTACTGCAGCATTTTACAAATGTGCATTGCCCCTTTTACGAAGAGGGATTATAGATGCTTGTGGCTCGCTGGGATAAGTGCCTTAACATTGTTCGGCGATTTTGTTGAAAAGTAGCTAACAGTTCACGCTTTTACTTAGTGTATGTTTGATTTGTATAAATAAAGTAGACTGCCTGTAGTTAACAAATGTACCTTAGTAACCGGACATCCCTCGTATAAAATAAAAATTACACCTTAACCGATTCATATCTCAAAAATTCTTCATTTTTTTCCTCGCATTTCTCGATGGAAATGGATACTTAAATGAGAAAATGTTTATTTTCGCGATTGTTGTAGTGACTACACTAAAATCTGCCAGAACTTTAGGGTGTCCTACAAGTAGTAACTATAACTATATCCCTGAACTATGTGGGCTTCTGTTACATCCAGGTTGCTCCACTATAAGAACGTGAGACTAATAATAGGTCCCCACATGCACTTCATGGGTAACTTGGATCCCATTCATTAGCATTAGGATCCATGGAAAGAGTTTTAAGAGTGTAATTGCGTGCTATGCAAGTGCCGTTAACATTATTATATTGCGGATAATCACAATAAAATTAAATTGAATTGATTTTGTGAATATAAACAAAAATTCTATCTAGAAACTATTTTTTGGTATTATAACCAAATAAACCATTACAGAAAAACGAAACGTTAAAACAAAAGCTATATAGCTAGCAACTGTCTTAGATTTGTAAATAAAAAATCCTGGCGTAGTTCTCACTATTGCACTGACTCTTTTCCACTAATAAACCTCTTACGTTTATCCCATGTTATACACAGAATTGTCATAGCCAGCTAGCATCCATTCTTCCGGTATATTCCAAGTTTCATGTTTTTTGAGGTTGGTTTGAGAATTAATTTGTGATATTCAATGCCGGTTTTCAAATGAGACATGCTTTACAATATAAGTAGATGTCACACCTACTTGGTGTGACACCTACTCATGTCTTTGCACAGATTACCCATCCCAGATAATCATTTTTGTTCTATGGACGTCGAAATAAGTATCACTTCTGTACGTAACGCTCTATGGGCGTGTGCTTGGCACAGTTTTGGACGTTACAGCGAGGTCCATTTCCGATGTCCATTGGAGTTATTTGTATGAATGTCCAGTGGACTTGTTAGCTTGTTGTCCAATGGAGATCGCAATATAAACGTCCTCTGGACATGCTATTTGGACGTCCACTGAATGACAACTAATGTATAATAAATAGATATATTGAGTAATTATGTATTCCTGCTGCTTAAAAATCATTTGCGAACTTTGGGCTAATACTTTTTAGTTTTTTGAAGCCTGTAGACTTGTCATCTAAATATTCAAAATATGTAGGTAACATAGGTGTTCAAATATACGCAGTTTATACCATTTTACCCGTTTCTATTAGATAATTAGATGATTGTTTCTTTATTTGAAATGTACTTTAACAATTATGATAAAAGATTAAGTCTGCGCTGTCTGTGGCAAATATTTTAATGGGAATAATAATTATTTAATATAACTGATTCTATTACACATTCCACATTCACATTGAGTGATTTCAACTATACGATTATTATAATGTTTATTGTAATTAATCTTATTTTATTGTAAATATCCCATAAATGTAGCCCAATAATTTTGAGTTTGACACTGCATCCTTTATTATTGCGTATGGTTACGCACGTGAATGCTTAAACCCATAAGTGTTTAATTTGCACCCCGCTCACTGTCACATTATTTGACTAGTACATCTGAATAATGATTTAATTAATCAATAGGCCAATTACTCAATTATACATATTATCTCTGTTACCGTATGCTTCCAATACACAACATGAAATTTGTACTACACATATTGCAATGTAACCAAATGGTAATTTCTAAATAAATTTGTAAAGTATAAATTTGAGTTCCATGTTATGTCAAGTTGATACCAGCCGGCTAACTTCTGAATAACAATTATTTGACAATTTAAAAATTGATTAATTTGACTTAATCAAAAAATGTAATTTTGAGAATATAAAAAACCGCAACATGTATTGAAAAATAAATTGGGAAATATTTTAACTATGCTTTGTCTGTGTTATGTTCTGCTCAACCCTGTTCCCTTTCTCCTTCCTCCGCTTCCCACTCCTCTCCCCCAATCACGTCTTTCTTTACACTTATTTCACTATTTCCAGGCGACTCACAAACTTTATTACTTGACTTTTTTCAAAGATTTGCTTACATTCTCCAATATGTTCACCATTCTAGCAACCACCTTGTATTTTCGTCACCATCACAACAGCACACTTTTCTTTCTTTCCCACCCATGCACTCATAAATATCAATAAAGAACTTCATTCGACAAGGATTCAAACAGAACATATAACTTCATTGACAGCTGGCAGCCTAAAAGAATACTTTGCTCAATTAGGGGAACAAATTACCAACAACATACAAAATATATATCTGCCCCAAAAATTATTACATAACTACAAAGTGGAAAACACAACGTCTTTTTATTTATTTCCGACTACACCTGAGGAAATAGAACAAATCCTAAAGCAAATGAAGAGCGAACACACGAGAGACGTGTACAACATTTCTACGTACCTTCTAAAGCAAGTACATAGGGAGATATGTGAACCATTAGTACTTATCTTCAACAAATGTATGGAGTTGGGAGTTTTTCCGAGGCCATTAAAGGTAGGTAGAATAGTACCAGTCCACAAAAAGAATGATGTCGACAAACATGAAAATTATCGCCCGATCAGTATATTACCAGCAGTATCGAAAATATTTGAGAAGGCTATAGTGGCAAGGCTTGCTAAATATCTGGAAAATAAACAATATTTTACAACAAGTCAACACGGGTACAGAAAGGGGCGCTCTATGACATCGGGTATATTGAGTATGGTAGAATATATCTACAAAGTTTTTGATGGTAGTGATTATGCGGAGATGAGCATGCTAGACTTAAGTAAAGCTTTCGACTCGGTTAGTCATGATATTCTGCTAGATAAGCTAAAATATTACGAAATAAGAGGAATACCCCTAAATTTACTAAGATCATACCTGACCGACCGAATGCAATTGACAGAGTTTAACAACTTACCGTCCAACCTAATAAAGGTTCGATGCGGAGATCCGCAAGGATCAATTCTGGGTCCGCTACTTTTCATTTTATATATAAACGACTTGCCAGCTAATGTTAATGGGGCACAGGTATGTATATATGCTGACGACACTTCCCTCTTAGTGCGAGATGCGGACCTAACAATTCTCCGTCAAAAATCAGAATCTGCGATTAGGGATGCTGAAAATGGTTCACTGCAAATAAACTGCAAATTAACATCACCAAAACACAAAAGTTAACCATTGCGACAATACGCACGTGTTAGCCTTCAACAGCAACTTTCCTAGGTGTGCTCGTGGATGAAAGTATGAAATGGAATCATCATATTGGAGACTTGGCAAGAAAGTTATCATCTGCTTTATTTGCAATAAAAAGATTGAAGCATATTGCAACACATGTGCTACGAACTACTCATCTGGGGCACGTCTGTAGAAATGCACAGAATTTTTACACTGCAGAAAAATGCAATTAGGTTGCTGTGCGACCTAGAATACTCAGCCAGTTGCAAAACACATTTTTCCAAAGAAAAAATACCTACATTACCATCTGCGTACATACTAGTAGCAGTTGTGTATGTCCATCAACATAAACATACTTTCGTACAAAATGGAAATATCCACGATTACTCCACCCGCGCACAGAATAAAATGCGAACACCGTTTCACCGACTAACTTGTTGTCAGAAGGCAATCGACTACTGGGGAACGAAATTGTATAATTCATTGCCGGAAGTGTGGACAGACTTACCGCTAACGAAGTTCAAACCCATAGTCAAGGAAATGTTGTTGAAGAGAGAATTATACACAATTGAAGATTTCTTAGTCAGCTAATATACCTGCACTTATACTTATATTTTTATTTATACATTGTCTGTCCTATTTATTTAGTGTCTGTATGGTGTATTTTGCATATTTGTTGTATTTTATATGTATGTTTATTTTATATTTTATTTATTGACTATTGTGCGCTATAGACACAGCATAAATATAATGACAAATTTCTGTAATGGTGTTATTACAAACATACTTGATGAATATGAATATGAAATAGCACTACGAGGCAACGCTACGTCAATGGTTTTCGTACTGTAACATCAACAGACGATCCTCCTGTTCGTTTCTTGGATCCTATGGTAGCAACTTGTGCTCGGGTAACTGCACTGGCGCCTCATTGTTCGTTTGCTAAGTTCGTGATATGTTGTATAAAATCTTTTCAAACTCCTTGTTGCGTTGTGTAGTGTGATGCGTGATAACGTTGTGTTCATTTACAATATACACAGAAATAAAGTGCTCTTTGACCTAGTTACATTTTTTATACCCATCAGCTGTCCCTGGCTGAAGAAATTCAATTACCCAACTTTATTAGATTCATTATTTATGGTGTGAAGAATGTAATTTCGTTTCTTTCAAAGTTTTTAAATGTTTCGATTTATCGGGATCTCGAGGAGGAAATTTATGGATATTTATTATACCATTATTTTCTTCTCGAGTAACTTTTCCTATAAACTTTAATAATTCAGGTTTCCCAATTTGAATTTGCTTCTTCCTATACTTTACGAAATTAAACTGGGAAACATGCTACTAAACTTCAGCTTTTCTTGCCGTTAATTTGTTTGCTCTTTCACGCGAAACCATTGTGTTAAATCCAACGCAACAGTATACTAGGGCATCGTTAGTATGGAGACGGTACATGTTCGCGTTTACAGATAAGTAGAAACGTAAATGTTGCTTCAGGTGCATCAGTATATAAACATAGCTGAAGCAATGTTGTTCTATTTCGGCATTGCTGCTTATGTATGTAGGAATGTGCGTGAATTAAGTGCGACATATGATTTAGAGAGAGAAAATGATTGTGACATGGTCGAAGAGTATCTAAAACCGTAACGTAAACAACTTTGCGCGAACAGTTGTACAATGAATATATCTAAATTTCATGTTTATTGTTGTTTAGTTCCATCGAAAAGTTAATACTGTCTGCTATTAGGTACACTAGGAGAAAGAACTATCCGGGCAGTCGAGCGAGAGAAAAGATACACACGCCCTGGCGCCTAATGGGGAATGAATCGCATATCTACTTTAAATACAAAAAAATGACTTACTGAAGTATAATCTTTATCTCTCATTTTATTTTGTGATATAATAATAATAGTCCCCTTTAACAAGCCTCCTGGCTCATAGGGGAAGGCAGGGTGTGGTCTGCCATGGTTATTAGCCTTTTCGGTACGCTAGGACTGTAACGTGGCAAGCGCTACGAGCCGACCGCCTATTATTACCCCAGAGAATTTGACTTCCAGGTACTCATTTTTTACAGCCTGAGTCGAGCCGTGGCCGTAAAAAACGCCATCGATGTTATTGGGGTCGGCCGGGAATTGAACCAGGGCCGTTCAAGTTTGTAGTCTATCAACCAACCCACTAGGCCACTACGGCAACTACGGCACTACGGCAACTTGTGATATACAATATATATATATATATAGATATATGTAGATGATTCCTATTTCTATTTTCTTGGAACAATATACAGAATATAGGTATGTAGTAAACACACTGTTGATTACTCCTCCCGCACAAAGTATTAATTAATTCGGGACGACACGTGTTTCGGGAATACGTGGATTCCCATTATCAAGTCGAATAACCGAATTCTTTACTGACCATAGGTGTGTAGTATGAAAAAAGTATAAATGTTTTTTTCTTAATAGAAATGCATGTGCCAAAATCTAAAATTTGCAAATGAATATCAGACTACCTGTTAGATAAAATTTATGAAATTATAACTGTTTGGGTTCCACAAGTTAGATCAGCAACAGGCAAAATATATTATGGTGTATATTATTATTAAATGTGTTTCATCTATGTCAAGTGCATTTTGATTCACTTTTTCGAAACGAATGAATGAATCAAACATCCTATTTTACTTCATGTGATTAGGTAATAGCATGCCAAGCCCAATATACTGGAAATTATCATAATCCAATAGTTATTTTCGCTTAGATAAATTCTGAAAGTTAAAATGTTTGATTTCTGATTCGCATTTAATAACAATTTTTTCATATTTATAATAAATTTCTAATCAAATATTGTTTTATATGTAGCCGTTTTTATTAATTGTGATAAAATTCATTACTGGTTACACTAGTCAAGAAAATTTTAGATTTATTTTGTGTCCAACGAGGTAACTTGGTAGAACTTTTACACTTATTTCATATCTGCTTTCAGAACTTTTCTATCAGGCAGGGTTTCAGGTGATAAAGCAATCAAATTTTGTGAAAGTACATATTATAATATGTGTAATCATGAAAAAAGACGTACAAAGTGATATATTTACTTAGAAAATGTGTTTATATATGATTTACGGGCGTACTTTGCATCAGAAACATCTCTCTTCAGCGTCCAGAATTAGTCTGCCAACATAACGGGGCTCCATTTGCGTTGGTATCATCCGCAGTTTCATAGTCGCTTAGTGTTATGTTTTGTGAAGGTTTTGGCAGAGGTAATCCTGGACTGTGAGGTACTGGTCTGATTGCAGATGGAATATTAGGATATTTTACAGTATGTTTAGATTTAGAAGTCATACCACTTATATTTGTTAGACAGAAACAGCAATCGGTAGTATAATCTAATGGTTTCCTCCAAATCATAGGAATAGCAAAAGACATATGTAGTTTACCTTTTGCCCACGCTGTAAGAAGTCTGACACATGTAACACAGCAAATATGGGGAGCCCAGCTTTTGTCTTCATCGCCTACTTTACTGCTCATAGCACTTTTTATTGAGAGGCGTTTTTGATATTTAAATGTGAATTGCCCGCAAATGTGGCAAAAACAATTCGGGTGGTCTACACATTTCCTTGGCATTTTTACAGGTGATCAAATGTTCGCGGTTGCACTACATCTTGAACGCACCACAACGCAGCACTCTTTAAAACGTTAACAACGTCCGCGTATATGTTCAGTCAGCGAGCTCTAGCCGACAACTGAAATCACAAGAGATGCCAGCTAGGAATGGGAAATGCAGGTCTTAACACGTCAAGACATGTTGAAACATCAACCATTGCATGCTATTTGATCAGTACCGAGCTCTAGCCGACAGCTAAAATATTTCGGTACATAAAAACTAAGGGTGATGGAGAAATTCTGAAAACATAATTGGTTTCAGCATGCATTTTTTTCACGTATTTTTGTACTTGGGACAAAAATCTTGTTAACCGGTGCCACTAATTTCCTTCTTGATGGCGTTCCTTTGATCGTTACACAACCTGTTGTGTTTGATCACCGACATACGTGCTGATGCTGATTTTGATGTAAGGCTTATTTTTCAGGATTTGGATCGTATATTGCTTCAATTATTTTACTTTTATTTTCGAAGCTTTATGCCTTTTTAGTGTTGGTTGTAATGAGACCTCTCAGTCCTGATTGAACTCCGTTTGAAAATCCTCTCCGGAAGAAGTGTTGCAAAATGAGGTGGACTGACTAAGGGTTAAATGAATTGCCACTATACAATAATGGGGCACTAAAATAATCGATATTGAAATTAGTTGTTATTTACCTTCTCACTAGTTTTATTTACCACACATTTTCTTTTATGGAGAACGCGTGGATTCGTAAATATTCGGGGTGCTTCGTTTTTCCGCTGACACGTGTATATGAAGCTATATCTCTTTCCATTACTAATAACAAATGTTAAGTATCCTTCACATATTTTATTGCGAAGTAACCATTTTTTCGCCACACAGAGGCTTCTTCAGACAAATTAAACTAATATAACTTTGTCGTTATTTTGTCAAAATTGAAATATCTCAAATTTTGACAAAAAACTATATACATATGCAAATTTCAATTAGTTAAAATTATAAGAACAAACAATTGATTACTAAAGATTTAAAAATCAAAACGTAAATTTAATAAAGTTGAATTATTGCATTCTAATTGATCGTTGAGCAATGAATTTGCATTTTTTAGTTTGTTAATTTCCAAACGTTCTGACGAATCCAATTTAGCACCTTTGTTCTCTATATGCAAAATGTTTAAACCACAATAAAAAATATGGTTTCCTTGTATTACATGGTTGGTGAAAATCGAATCCTGCTTTTATTTCTGTAAGAAGCACAATGTTCAGAAATTCTTTTTTCAAAGGTTCTGCCAGTTTGACCAACATATTCTTTCCCACATCCACATATCAACTTATAGACACCAGATTTTTTATTTCTTTCAATTATATCTTTATTGTTTCTTATAAATTTTGACAAATTATTATTATCTTTTTAAGAAAATGAAACATTAATGTTGCTTAAAAGACGCAACATTCTAAAAAAGATTGCTATATCGTCTGATGGTTTACCTATGTAAGTTAGAATTCTAAAATGTGAGCATTTAATGTAGTTAATAATAGGATAAACTGGCGATATAATTTTGTGAAGTAATTTCTTTTTTTTAACATATTTTTATTAATTTTGAACTGTAACCATTCTTAACTGCAATTTGTTTTATTAAATTAAATTCTTTATCAAAATTAATAAACAAAAAATAATTCTTTTCTACATATTAAAATGGGTTCTTAGCAGTGCATTATTTCTAAAGCAGGAAAAAAAATTGATGACCAACTTTTCTTTGCATTTTCCCATAGTGCAACGTTTTGTAATGGATTTTGACCACTGCAACTTTGTTTAGTTTAGCTAAAAATATCACTGAAATGCTGGTAAAAATAAAGATGAAAAATTATAAAATAGAATTACCGTTTATTAGGTAATTTGGGAAGCGAACAATGTGTTTACGTTTGAAGCTACAACGGGTTATATTTCATTATTTGTTATAAAATAATAGGATACGGTGGCTTAAAATAAATAATAAAATAAAAAACACCCTTACCACCTTGATGAGTAAAGAACTCTGAATACGTATTTCGGCAAATAAGTTGCCATCCTCAGCAGAAAACCACAAAGGAAAATAATGTCAGACGTAGCACTCTGGGAGATATGCATCACACAGATCATCACTAATAACATTACAAAGTAAATAAGTGCTAAGTATGACAGTATTTTCCTTTGTAATTTCTACTGAGGATGGCAACTTAGTTGCCGAAATACGCATTCAGTGTTCTTTACTCATCAAGGTGGTAAGGGTATTTTTAACGATTAAACTCATTATTTGTGCATCAAAATGTATTAATTATTGCATTGTAGTAAAATAAATAAGAACGCGTTTGTTAACACAAGCTTGCACGTACATTGTTTCCCTTAGAAATGCAACCTAGGGTCAATGTTTCATGTTTTCCGTTTATATTTTGTAGAATTAAATTTTGTAAATTCAAAAGCCCACATCATAGTAGATTACTGGGTTTTATTGAAAAACCGATTGCTTATTTACGTAACTACTAAAGAGAATCAAAAATCCAATCTTGAATTTTACATTTCTTTAACATCTTTTTTTCTTTTATTTTCAATTTGCATGGATTATGAAACACCTTGATCACGGAAAAGCGCTTGGGGGTATAGTATCTATTATATTTAAACTGTGTACCTCAAACTCATTTTATTAAAATTCATTGCCCAAGTTAAATATCCTTATTTCTTGAACTTCCCTTTGTTTATTTAACAAGGAGGGAGCAAGAAAAAATGATTTACCATGAAGAAAGTGGAGGTATAAGTTATTCAACTTTATTATTCTAACAATAAGACTTACTTGGGAATAAATATACGCTTCTATATAGTAAAACCTAATTCAAAGATAATTTACCACAGACATTTAATTTTCGTTTGTATAAAAAGTAAAACCTTCCGACTCCTCACATATTATTTGCAATTCATTACTGGTTCTTGTCATTTTCGTTCCTTTTATTTTCCAGCCTACATAATTCACTTAAATATAAAAGTGACTAGGGTAGAAAAGAAATAACTTCGTTTTATGTTTTGAAGGGCAAAAAAGGTGACGCATTCCACTCCTTTTCGCTAAGGAAATTGAAGCATTTCTTCCCGTATTTTATTGCTAGAAATAACAGTCATAACGTCGGCACGTACATTCATACTTGCCTTAGCATCACACCTATACATATTTTATGTATGTCGAGAACACATTAAAACGAAACTATAAAAGATGATCATATACCTACTATATTATTTGGCTCTTATAGCGCTTTGTACGCACTAATATAAAATCTTTTGTTTTTATGTATCACTTATACTAGCCCATAATTTTTTTGCACGTTAGATAATAAAAAAAGTAAAAAAAAGACATGTACAACTAAAGCAAAAATACCCTTACCACCTTAATGAGTGACGAACTCTAGATACGTATTTCGGCAACTAAGTTACCATCCTCAGCAGAATCTTCAAAGGAAAATAATGTTAAACGTAGTACCCTGGAAGATATGCACTGCGCCAGAGCACAACTTGAATAACACTCAGTGTTATTCCAGACTGCACTAGAATGTCACTTGACACAAGGCCACCAGTATGCGTAAGGAAACAAATGGTGTTTAACGTTCTAGGGTTTCTTCCTTCAGGCTCTGTGAACCGGATCGAATAAGTAGTATATATAAATATAGATTATAAGAGGGGTCAGTGTTATTCCATGGGTGATGTGGTGAAGATTATATCTTTCAAGGGTTTACCTTAATCAGAGATACTAAATCCAATACCAATAACAACTTTTTGGTTTATTTATACTATTTCAGTAAAGCTAGCAAGGACTTTGGGGCAGCACAATAAACACACTGTTCGGATTACTCCTCCCGCACAACTATTAATTAATTCGATGCCGAATTCGGTGCCGGACGTGATAATGGGAATCCACGTATTCCCGAAACACG
>JARFOC010068912.1:0-10967 GCA_031763485.1 Osmoderma eremita | reverse complement strand
TCGCAATCGGATCGTTTTGTCAGTTGCGAAATAGCAATCCCTCATGACTCGACTCCTACCACCAGCACGATGTTCCAATCAAGTACATGCATGATCAGCTTACCGCTCGTGAGATTCATCATATAATGAACAGAATCGAAAAACCGGAAGTGCGTCAAATCGCAATCGGATCGTTTTGTCAGTTGCGAAATAGCAATCCCTCATGACTCGACTCCTACCACCAGCACGATGTTCCAATCAAGAACACGCATGATCAGCTTACCGCTCGTGAGATACATCATATCATGAACAGAATCGAAAAACCGCCCTGCCTTCTTGTTGGTTTCTTCTTTATAATTTATCATTATAATCTAAATAGTTCCATCAGCATTCACCGTGCTCCCCACTGTTATGGAACATCGATACATTTTGGGCCCTTGGTTACTAAAATGTTCCACGTAGATTTTGCACATTTATTGATAAATTTCGTACGACGACGCGATATTATAGCTCCCTCGTAAAATTATGTCCCTCATAAAATTCCAGTAATTCTTAGGTTATGGTTTTCTATCTGTATCTTGCAGTGGCAAATCATCTTTGTGCTTTTGATGCCGACTGTTACAGTTGTCGGGTGAATGTGAGTTTCCATGAAAATTTGATAATTTAATTATTCTTGTCATTCTGCCAGTAAAATTCAATATTGAAAACCATACAGACCAATCATACCGTCACGTCCAAAAAAGAGCAACAACATTGAAAAAGGAAACAATAATTTCCGACCCTATTAACTTACCCCACCTAACGGTAACAAAGAACGACCAACAAAATAGAAACACCTCCCCAAAACGTACGAACAAAACGGAAAATAGGCCGCGAAATTGGCGCGCGGAGCGCCCGGAGGAAATTCGAGGTAACGCAGAACCTATTTGTATGATAATACTGGAAGGAATTAATGTAAAACTTTATAAATTAGCCCCGCTCTCGTTCGATATAATTGTTTCCGGGATTCAATTGCTCCGGTGGGTTGCGGGACCGGTTGCCAGTTCAGACGCCTTTGAACACAATACAGCGTATTATAAGGTACGTTAATATACAAGCTGGAAATTTAATAATTGAAGTATAATAAGTAAAGGGAAAAACGGGTAATATACAAAATACGTACCTACGGAGCTTATTTTTCGGGTAAATATTTTCGGAAGGTCGGGGTTGCAATATAATTTGTTGCTTCGCTTCAAATTGAATCACTCGCTTTATTTATATTAATTACAAACTCCGTTTTACGAGAATCTTGAGGCTGTTCTTCTCTTCAGGGAAAACATTGACTAATTATAATTGTACTCCTTCGTAAAATGGCGGATCAGTGCTAAAGATTATGCACAGGTTGTTTTTGATTTTGAAGAGACGTTTGCGATATGGCTACTCTAAAACAAAAGAGAACTTTTGGAAGCTTAGTGAGAATTTGACCCGACAGAGTTTGCAATGCACCGAAACTATCCGAACTGGAGAACGATTATGCTTTGTAGAAAACCCTCCTGGGGGTTAAAGGGAAGTATTTCCCCAATTGGATGATTACCCTGCAAGTCTAACGATTACTAAAGTATCTATAGTTTTAACCATATCGACCACGTTTGTGGTGTTCTGTATGGTGCATATCTCCCAGAGTGCGACGACTAACATTATCTTCCTTTGTAGATTCTGCTGAGGATGGCAACCCATTTGCCGAAATACATACCCAGAGTTCTTCACTCATCGAGGTGGTAAGGGTATTTTTTATTTTTTATTTCTACCATTGTAAGCCACCGTATCCTATTATTTTAATACTTTGCGTGAAAGCGAGCCGCAATTTTGTGTGAGAATCTTGTAAGTCACCAAGCAACTTGTAAACTAAGTGGACACGTTAGTAGGCACAACCCAATTTATTGGTCTGACGAAAATGCGAATGAGGTAATAGACAATTAATTGTTGGTTGGTGAGGTTTGCAGTGTACGGGGGCACTTGGCCATGGTAGGATCATGCTTCTTAAAGTTGCCGGCGATAGCTACCTGAACATACTAACAGAATTATTCCCGAACCGATTAGCTACTAGCATCCACTTTCCTCTTCCTTGGGCATGGCCTGTTTTACTTCGACATTTTGGTATTGGTACCAGTTTTAAGCCCATCCTTTTGATGGTCTTCCGACATCTCTTTTTCCGTGCGATTTTCTATCCCTTGCTATTTTCGGTAACCTGAGCTCCTGCGTTTTCTCTAGAAATTTGCTCCATTGCCATCTTCTGTTTTTCATGAACTTGGTATATTCTGTGTGTCGCATTGCCTTCTTATTCCTTCAGGACGTATGAGATCCCTTGAAGTGGAAGCTGCGATAGTACTTAGTGTAGACATCTCCGTTGTTCTGGCTGATTGTTTTGCTTTGCTCGTTTCGGCCCTATTGTATGTTTTCATTTAGTTTCCTACTTTCATATACTTATTCCTCCAGAGTATGGTCTCAGATTAATATTCTTTAGATGGTTGTCCTTGTACCTCTTGGTTCAAATTTCTCTCGCTACTTATATTAGTTCCTAGATACGTAAAAACATGACTTGTTCGACTATACTGCTTTATTTCTAAATTGCATCTCGCTGAGTCCTTTGCAATCGTTATACATTTTGTTTTAGTTTTAGATAATTTGATATTGTATATTTTCGCCGCCAATATCATTTGGTATAGTAATCTTTGAATAGCATCTACTCTGTCCACTATTAAACCACGCAACAGACGGAGAAACTCGGCAAGATATGTTTCTGACAATGAAATCCGTGAAAGTTAACACCTTTTGGACGCAATTTTCGTTAAATAATGAATGGGTCTTGGAGGAGTATTAGCCAATGCTGACCTCGTTGGCGATATAGCAGCGTGTGAATTTTCTATGTATGTAGTTATTTGTAATAGAAATTCACAATTGTCATGCATTATAATAACACGTATAAAAATTAGATAAGGTATAAAAGATAAAAAGATCATGGAATGTGTGTAAAACAGAGAGACTAGAGATAGGACAAACAAAACACATATTATGGCACTAATAAATTCATTTGGGTACCTTTGCACCAGATTACAGCATTCTGAAATGGAATAGAAGGCATTCTCTGGAGGATAGTGTCTCATGCATCTTCCAAAACGTATCGCGTCAAGTGCAACAACCGGTATTCTTGACATGTCAATTCCATGTAGGTTTAGTAATAAATTGTCATTGCATCTTGCGGGGTAACTGTGATGATAGGCAAGAGCCTTCCGCGTCACAAGATGATCCTTAACAGAATACTACAACTCGCGCTGGTGTGACAAAATGCAAAGTAGGTTAATCCTGCGGTTTGGTAAGTTCTAATTCTTCTTATTACATACAGCACACTCGACAAGTGGAGCTGCAGTGTTTGTATGTGTGTACCTAATTTAAGACTACTGTTGAGCGTTATATGGTCTTTATAATATGGTGTGTTCTATTTAGAGTATTATAAAAGTATAGGTATATAGTCGTGTTTTCAGAAAAAAAAGCTATTATTGACCAACACAAAGTTGAGAAAGCTTTTGAAGATTAACAATGACAACGAATTAACCGAGGCATTTATAGCTCTGTTTGAGATAGACGTATAGCTTCTATGGAACATGAGAATCAACATTTTGAGAAATATCGCTAGCACCTTTTTTATATGTATTTTTATAATAACACATGATTTTCCACAAAACTTATTGTTATTATAAGTACAAATCATTAGATTGACTTTTAGTCCAGCCCGTTATGATAGCATTTATGAAAATGGTAAGATCAAATGGTGACATCAACGCGGTCTGTTGGGTTTTACTTTGGAGTATAGGCTACAGTACTTACGGTGCTAAAGTACCGTAGATTGGAGCGAAATCGACTTTGATAAGTACTTCGTATTTTTACATTTTTTAAAATTACATGACTTTGGTTGAATATGACCGTTTGGAATTTTATAAATTGGCTAGCCTGATACATTTTGCTTATGGCGTTAAGTAAACCAGCTGACTGTGCCTGCTGTGCTTTTTGTGAAAAAATATTTAGTAAATTTATGCGAATAAGTGTTTTTATGACATGAAAATAACTTCACATATTGGAAGGTAAGTGATCATTGTTCTGATTTTCTATTTATATTATAAACAGTATATATTTCATGTGTATTAGGTTATATACTTATTTTATGTGTTCATTTATATTTGCCTGCCAGAGTATTTCTTGTGTAAAGGGGTGTCTTTGATCGGTCAGGTGGGGTTACTTTGATAGGTGATCAAAGTAACCTTAATTATTATTTATTCGACATTTAGTTTAAAATATCTTACAATTAACTTTTTTTTTTTCGCTTCAGTGTCTACTTTTGTCTGAACATGGTGCGACAATACAAACATACAGTAGGTACTCGGGAGTACTACAGCATTATACTGATACGATTCTTAAGGAAGCTGTTTCTGAAATTGTGGAGGGAAGATTAACCACCCGAGATGCAAGCAAAAAATATAATATAGCTTAAGGAACTTTATTCAATAAATACCATGGCAAGCATGGCCGAATGCCTGGTGGTCATATTATATTTTCGGAACAAGAAGAACTATCACCTTTAGAATCGACTGCTAAGTGCACGGACTGGGGATTTCCACTAACCTTGTTAGATCTTTGTATGCTAGCTAAATATTATTTGGACAGTAAAGGACGATCTTGAAAACAATCTCAGAATAATCTAGCAGGTGTTGATTGGGCAAGGAGTGTGTTGAGCAGACACAAACATTCATTCTCACAGAGAGTTGCTACAAATATCAAAAGAGCTCGCGCTCGAGAAACATTGACAATTTATTTTGAAAACCTTGAAGATACAGTAAAAGATGCACCTAGTAGCAATTTATTTAATTACAACGGAATAGATATGTCGGATGATCCTATAGAAGAGGGGTTAAATATCCTGAAAAGATTACGAATCACTTAAAGAGTGCGACCACTGTAATGGTTTGTGGGGCTGCAGATGGAACTTTATCGCCACCATATATTATTTATAAGAGCCTGCACCTCTATGATACATGGAAAGAAAATGGGCCTGTTGGATACCCTTGCTTCGTAAAGCAGTGCTGCAGACGTGGAACGTTATATAATCAGCCATCGAGTGGATCGATCGATGCACCAACCTTTCAGGACTGGTTTAAAAGTTGTTTTCTATCACAGGCTAGACGACTACCAAGGCGCAAAGTCTTAAAATGGTGATAACATCACAAATCGCACATAGATGAAGAAGTTTTAAACTTGTGTAAGAATAATGACATAAGTTTCGTATGCCTTGTACCTAATTCTACTCAATTGTGCCAGCCACTAGATGTGGCCTTTTTCCGACCAATGAAAGGAACATGGCTTAAGATTTTTTCAGATTGGATATTGCAATTTATGTTTAACAAGCGCACCAAAAGCTACATTTCCACGTCTTCTTAGGAAAAGTATGGAGGCTGTAGATAAAATACAAACTCACAGACAAAAGTACAAAATATTGCCGGGAGATGTTGAGAACCCCGGAATAAAACGAAACCTCATCAATAGTTGCTATCCGCTCAACAAAAAGCAAGTATTGAAAAAACTCCCAATTGAAAACACTAACAATGTGACCAATGACGTAGAAAGTGTATTAGCCAATTTTCGTAAGGAGCAAAGATTTGGTTCTAATGCCACATCACAACAGCGAAACAAGAGGAAACGTCTTAATATAGAACCGGGTAAAAGCATGTGGAGCGGTGGAGCGAGCAGAAAATACAGGAAGTGAGCAAGATGAGCAAATGTTGAAAGTTGAATCAAGAGTAGAGACCGGTACGTTTATTCCGCAAGAGACTGAGATAATTGATCCCAAAGTTGGTGATTTCTTATTAGCAAAGTTTACTTCTGCTCAAGGTAAGAAAACATATAAATATGTATAGTAGAGGAAGTTTCTCCGGAAATAGTGGTAAATGAACTGAAATCTTTTCAAAATAAAAACAAGTTTAAAATAACCGAATCAGACGTATCTGCAATTACCAAATGTGACATTATCGAAATCTTGCTTCAGCCAAAATTAACCGAAGATAAAAACCATACTATAATTTACACATTTCTACAAAACATCAATGTTTTAGAAGCTTACAATAAAATCATTATTGTGTTTCTTTTTTTGCTTATTTGAGATGCTACATGCATCAGTTTAAAACTATTGTTCTGTTATTATAAGAATATATTTTGTAAATAAATGAGGAATATGTTACACACAGGCTTTGATTATTTTTCACTCAGCGTTTCTCTTTCGATAATGCAACTGATCAAAGTCGCTCCGTTATGTTTGAACAAAAATATCGGGCGAAATATTAGTTATAGTGAGTTTTTTTCTTGTTACTGCATCATAGAATAGGGATACTTTAGAAAGCAATTAAAAAAAAATGGGTATGATCAAAGTGGCCCCACTTCAAGTATAACATTGATATAATTATTATCTTTTGCATGTATCTAGTAAAAAACATTTATGTGTTAGCCTTAGTTTGATAAGTAAATAGAACTGATTATTTAGTATTTTTTATAACACTTACAGACAAATACACCGAAAGATATTTACATCCAAAGTAAAATTTTGATCTCGGTACCAAGTAAGTAATAATTTATAACTAATAAGGCTTCCAAAATGAGCAAGCAAGTGTTTTCAATTTAACTTTATATACTCCATAAAATAGGAATATGTTCTTAGTAGTTGGCTTCTCTATAACTTTCCAGGCATCCATCCCGAGGCAATCTGCTTAGAGCGCCCAGCCAGAACCTCACAGAGAACGACATTATCAAGTTTCAAGTATAATCAAAACCACGCGCCACACTTAATACTTTACCTGCACGTACAGAGACTTCAAACAAAGCTTGTTCACTCATCGTTCAAGCACACTTTCAAGATAAACGAGGTGAGGAGGAATTTTAGGGCAGAGGGAGCCACCAAGCGTGGCGAAAGGATTATATGAGTAATAAGGAGGCAAGGTCCTTAATGTGTGACTTCAAAGTCGTAACGATTACATAATTAACTTACCTCCAGTAGCGACGCAAGTTATGTTAACTGAGGAACCTTCATTATACGGACCGAGGATATAGTGCGGTATGTGGATGCCCTTCTCGTCTAGGATGCTCACTTTTTCCGGCGGAACTGAAACAAGAAATTAAGAAATTCCTCAAGTAGAACTTCTAAAGCGTAGTGGGGATGCCGCCGGCGGACCGGCTTGGCGGCAGATAGGCGCTAGAACATTATTAAGTCGGAAGGCCGCGTTTAGAATGCTTCTTCAGGCGGCGTAAAGGATTTCTAATTATGGCCGGGTGGCTCCTTTATGCGTGAAATTCGTGTGTGATGTGAAGTTAAATTTTGTAAGTATGTAATTATAATCGCTGGAATTAATCTATTAAGTTTCTTTGATGTTTGGGAAAAGATATTGCGAACCACAAGTAATGGTAACATTTAGCAAGGTCTGAAGAATGTATGCACTTAACAGAAGGTATATAAAAACATACATGAGTCAATCTATGCAAGCGACCGAGTAATATTTGATAAAAAAAAATTATAAAACAAATAAATTTAAAGAAACAAGAAGGAATTAGTACAAAATAAAAGAATCAAACAATTAACTTCTAACGCAAGAAAAAAAACGTAAAATAGAAGATTGTATAATAAATCGCATACGGATAAACTTACTAAAAACCGGCTACCAAAAAAAAAATAATTTAAAACAGATATTTGAGCACCTAAACAAATTTACAGAAATAATAAATAATAATTAAATATTTAATCCTCAACAAATAAAAGCGACGGACTAATAAAATGCGAAAGTACACGTCGAGTAAATATTTCGTCCAGACACCGCAACTACAGTATCTGACAAAAATGGAGCAACGAACATGTTTAACAAACTATTATTGAAAAATCAAAGTAGACTGGGATTTGATTTTCGTATCTATTTATTTAAATGATTCAATATATTCTTGTGTCTCATCTTGATGTATGTACATTTAAAGAAGATAGTGGAAAATGAATCTCATTAAAATTAGCATCATTTTTATTCTACAATGGCTGGTGCTTCAAAATTCAAGCAACAAAAATCAATTTTCCATAAACCAATGAATAACAACAAAGAAAGTAACTAATTATAATATGAACTAATACTTAGTCGCGAAACCTTTCTGTTTTATGACTCCAGCACGTCTCTTAGGCATTGATGCCAATAATCTTTCAACAACAGCACCATCCATACTTTTCCAAACTCGTTCAATGTTTTCAGCAAGTTCAGCTTTATCGCGATATGTGCGGCTTCGAATACGTCTCTGGACCTCTTCCCATAGATGCTCCATGGGATTTAAGTCGCGAGATTGAGCTGGCCATTTCATCATACAAATATTATTTTGCACGAACCACTCTTTCATCAACTTTGAAGAGTGTTTTGGATCGTTATCGTGATGAAATATAAACCTCAGAGGCATCTCCCACTCTGCATAAGGCAACCTGTAATATATTCCGATAATAATAACGATCCATGATGCCTTGTATAAAGTGCAGAGGCCCCATACCGTGTGCGGAAAATCATCCCCAAAACATAGCACAACCACCACCGTGCTTCACAGTAGCTGTTGTGTATTTTGGATTGTATCCTTAGTTAATTGGTCGCCCTACACGCTTTATGCCGTCTGATTTAAATAAATCAAATTTGCTTTCGTCACTGAAAAGCATTTTTTCTAATTGTTTACCGTCCACGTAATATGCTGCCTAGCAAATTTTAGTCGCGCCTTTTTATTTTTCTTCCTCATAAGCGCTTTCTTTGCCGGTCTTCTTGAAAATAGTCGAGCTTCTACCACAGGGGTGCAATTGAATATGCGACCTTGGCAACAAGCACGCAGCAACTTGAGATAGGGCAAGAGACAACAAAAGTTACCAACCATTGATTTACGAAAAAAATTACTAAAAGTATTTGCATTTACGTTGGCAATATTACTCCCAAAAACGCAAAATTTGATGTTGAAAACTTCCAACATTTCTAAATGTGTAACTTTGGTAAGAATTTCAAAAAAATTTACCAATGTTTCTAATAGATTTATGATAATTTCTCTCGCCCCACCCACTACGATTATTTTGTGGTTTTTCCCATTAGGTGCCGCTAGCGTACCACAACCGACAATAGCGTCAGACGTCATCCTTTGTGCTATTCTAAGCTTAAGTAATAAATTTTGGTTTTTAAGTAAATTTCTCAGATTTAATTTGCGTGTTAAATAGACATGCCTAGGATTCACAAGTGTTGTAAATTCTTATTCAGGCGTTTATAGGGATAAAGAATCAATTTACTTTCATATGCTCCCAAATCATCCAGCAACATTGAAAAGTTTGAAGAAAATGTGTCACCCAAATGAATCCGTAAATGCACAACATCTTCGAATATACAATATGCAATATGAATTTAAATTTTTATTATATTTATAATTACTAACATGTTTCTTATGCTGTTTTTAGAATTAATTTTTATTACTTACGTTTTACGTACGTTTCTTTATAGATATGTCTGTGATTTATGCTAATTAAACATATTGGTCAATATTTCTGCCTAAGGTTTAATTTAACAATGCTGTAGCTAAATTTTTGATTATAATTTTTAAACTGTGAATACTGCTAGCGATAAATTTTATTCTCAGAAATGATTAAAAGTCGAATTAAATGTAGTCACGGCATTATTATATTAAATGTGAGATGTAAATAAGACCCGTTATTAGTAGGCGTATCACACTGATGAGATTAAGGAAAATCGAAACATATCTAACTTTTAAATGTCGCGTCTTATTTTATAAGCAGGATTCAGTCGTGCTTCCAGTTTTAGACGTAGAAAGTCCGGAGGGCGCTGTAATGACATACGTGTTTCCAACGAAATGTACAGAGGTCGCGTTTCTCTTTAATTGGTGTTCCGTCGCTTCTACTAATCTTCTTTGAATGGGTCTGCTACTAACATTTAAATTATGAATTAGCCTTTATTTGCGGTGCAGACTTCCATGGATCATTTCTACTACTACGCACCACTAGTCTATCAGTAGTAAAGGGCGCTTTTCTAGGACGTCCGGGCTTAGATCATTGTAGTTTTTACTACTTTGGTACGTTGTACCATTTCATTTCAAATCTTCTCGCAATATCACACTGTCTTTCATTTCTTAAATATGCAGTAATTACTTTTGCCTTCAATTGCTATTGGAAAATCTTTTGGCATGTTTCCTTTAGCTAAAAACAATTATTCATAGTCTTAACTGCACTGCCAGGTTGTAAAATGAATAAAATTTTCTATAAACGATGAATGTTGCTCTACTTTTGTCGCCCTCAAAATGAACTAATATTGAATAAGATATTGTAAATAAACGAATCTGCACGTGATGAGGTGGAACAATAACACATGTTGTGTATTTTTACCTGATATTTCAGCTGGATAAGTATGATAAGGCATGTTTGTGGTATTTGGCTTTTCTCTTACAAAAATATTAACAAAGAGTAGTTTGTTGCTTCATTTTTGTCTGATACTGTATATAATCCAGACTGTCGGTATTTTGCATGTACCGAAGATGGAATGATTTATAAAAGGCAATACTTATATCAACTTATGAATAACGGATATGTGGTTATCTTTATGTATGTACTACAATAATTTTATTATCCAATACAAACTGAAGGAGTCCTTTTATAAAAATAACCCAGTTTTTGTGTTCAAATTAAAAACAGTTGAATGTATTCATTTTGATATTGCATAAAAGCTAAGCTAAGTCCTTTTTCTACAAAATAAACGATTTCTTTTCTTGTTAGTTCTACATTTCTCTGGAACACATCTTGAAGCTGGAATTATAAACTTATCCGCAACAGTAGCGGTAACAGTTGCTGGTACAGTAACTGTAACCGCAACGGTAGTAAAATGGAGATGATTTATAAAGTATTTGCCCCAAAG
>JARFOC010068883.1:0-16538 GCA_031763485.1 Osmoderma eremita | reverse complement strand
TGGAGGATGAAGAAACAGTAGAGCACGTTATGTGCCACTGTCCGGCGGCCACCCGCATCAGGTTCACCATTTTTGGGGGGGACATTACCACCCTAGCTGACCTGAAAAACTCCTCATACAACAAGATTCTGAGCTACCTGAAGAGCCTGGACTTGTTGGAGGAACTCTAGGATGCCATCCGCTCCACAATAGTACCAAGCGGCCGAGGTGGAAGGAGTTATCTATAGCCCGGCGGATGACATCATTTTCCCAAAGGTGGAATAGGTGGAAGGAATATTTTTAAGATATACTGGAGGAGATGGGGAAATTACAGAGAAATATATTACAGAGAAAACCGAAAATGCTAAGAGAACTACAAATGTAGACACAAGAAGATATAATAATATATACAGGGTGCAGCAATAGCAGGTTCGTCCTTTAATAATATTATGTATTACAATATTAATTGTCCATCTTTAGAAAACATATTGCGATATACTGGGTGTTTTATAGAAAAAAGGCAACACAGAAAGTCACTTTTTTGTAGAACACTCTATATATGTTTACATTACTAAAGATCCCTAAGTACAGTCCATTCATCCCCAGATTATAAAGGTAACCTATTGTGTGGTTTTCGAATATTTCAACTATTTCGGTTAAAGAAATTGAAAAATCACATATCCCCAAGAAAGTACTGCTAGCTCTAAACACTTTCAAATTTAGCAATTAAATTTGTTATGTGAATTGGTTGAGATTGAGTGACGACTTCAGTTAATTGTTTTTATCATCGGATGTACAGGCTGGTCATCAGGAAAGTTTTTTTAAGTCTACCATTGTTCATAACTTTCATGGACGAAATTATGTGCTGTGGTATAAAATACCAGAAAGTAATAGAAGAGTATCATAAAATCAGAAGTGTTGAAATGAGTGAATGTGTGTTCGCTGATGATATTGTAATAATGGCAAACACTGAAAACATCTCACAATATAATGTGGACGTATGCGTCAAAGAACTGTATTACAAATGATAAGACCCCACTTCACAATCAAAAATGATTAAACAAAGGTTGAGGAATCTGGTAACTAACTACAGTAAAACAACAGAAGTGTCTCCTAAAAAGTATATTTCTTCAAAAAATAGATAATGAATAATAAGCGATATAACGGAATAATGTATGCGCACTAAGTTAATCGCGGTTGCGACAGTACGAGTTAGGTCACCTCTGATGTTGATGTTAGAATAAAAGAATTTAGAACGATACGATTTGAAATACTTAGCTGTTTGACAATCTGTGAGTACGTGGGCGACTTAGGGGTTCCTAACTTGAAGAATGGATTTCGAAGCGGTGAATGTAACACATAACACGTACCACATGGCACTTATAAAAAAATACAACACCGCCTTGTCGTGATCGGACTTAGACGAACGGTTCTTTCCCGTCTCGGAGGAACGGAGAAGTGAGTTCCGGGGTCTTGTCTGGACAGATGAAGATGGGAATTCACGTATTCCCGAAACACGTGTCGTCCCGAATTAATTAATACTTGTGCGGGAGGAGTAATCCGAACAGTGTGTTTAAATTAATAATGAACATTTTGATCCCTCTATAACTCAAGTAGTTTTTATCTACCTTCTGATGTAACATAAGCCTTTTTACATCGTCTATTCAGGTTGTCACGTGGTTTACACAGAGTTAATAATAAACATATGTATATACACATACACCTTTATACATAATTACCTGAAATATTAACTTAATAACGCTATCAAATTATAAAGAACATCTTATGTCATCATAACTTTACCATGTAATTATCTGTTGAGTTTCTACCGTCGTAAAACGAACCCTCCGTTTACCACCACCCGCTTTTCGTTTATACATAAAATAAGGTTCACTAAGTTTAAAGAAAAGTTGATACGACACGACGCTACGTATGAATGTTCTCGTTTTATATTCTCCCTATCCCATCCGACAAACGGGAGGACTACGTAATATTGTAAATAGAATTTCTAAACGCAAAGTTGTAAACTTTATTCATTTGCTTTCGTGAATGACAAATACGAATTTCGTACAACATAATCCTTTTTACAAAATTATGTGGGGAAGAAATGCGTAGAGATTTCCTACCCCATCCTGATCGTCGCACTGAGGAGCAAATAGAGATGATGTTTGCATCTCAAAATTCAATTTTTTCAAATATATCATAGAAGTACAAAAAATTAAAGAATTGATAAATTCCTTGACACCTATCTTTTTGATCTATTATTATATTTTTCGTCGTTCCTTTAATTTGTTATAAGGCCTCAAAGTTGACAAATACATTTGTTAAGGACTGTTTTGTACGCGATGAAAAAGACAGACAGCAACGGGTGTCGACCGCAGACCCGTTATAAGGGACTGGGTACGAAGAGAAGTTGGAAAGGTGTGAGGTGGTAGTGTTTTCGCTTATACGCAAAAGACTATTGCGCCCACACAACTTCGTATATCAGGTCCAACAGCCCAGAGCACGTGTACGGTGCTATACGGACGTGTACATGAAATGTGCATATAGACATAGTAATGTCCTACTGAAACACTTAAATATGAGTTGGGATTAAGTGTGAAATATACACATTTATTTTTACATTTATACTTTTGTCTGTATGACTATTTATCTGAAAATAAACTAATTTTAAAGCAAGCAATTGCATCTTTTGTGTTTTCTCACCGGCAAATAATTCTGCAAACTAGTAGAACCCTAACACCATTATTATCGACAGTGCTTTCGCAGTTATCCATCTGCAGGTTGTTTCATAAATCCCTTTTTTCTCGGTGATAGGGAGATACATGTTGCAGAAGTGTTGTCAAAAGCTCCGTCGGAGTTGTCTAGAAAGGTGCATAACAAAACCTCCCTGTTGTTCTTAACACTAAATGGTGAAGAGCTGTCTCTTAATTGTTCTGCTTGGCAAGCATATTGATCTTGATGTACTGGTCGATGTGCTACTACACCATCCCTTAAGTATTTGTCTAGCAGTTATTCAAACTTCTTAAAGTATGGATGGTATTACAGGCCAGCTTATGCTCACAAGAAGAAAAACATATTGCCCAGCTACTATTGGGACTGGTTTCAAAGGGTGCCAAGAAAGCACGAAGTAAGTAATATAAAAATGTTCGTTTACGCTATGCTAGAAAATGTTCACTATCATCAATAGGTGATAATGGAATCTACACCCTCATGTAAACTTGCGATCCATATATTTCTAGTCTAAACCATGCAAAATTATGGAATTAGAAGTCGAAGCAAAAGTTCTTTTACAAAATTTAAGTGCAGGAAATGTAAATAGCGAATGCAGAACATTTTTTGAGAATTTCAGTTTTTTTAAGACAGAAAAAAAACCGTATATTTATGTTTTTTCTAAATATTTTGCCAAGTTGTGTTCTTAAGCAATTTGTAGTTTTGCAGAAATTTAGAAAGCGTATTTTCACTATTATAACTATTATAATAATTTTAATGTAATATTTAATAAGTTCTTTGAAAATTATGCAAGTACATTTATTCATTAACATTTCAAATTTCACTTTGATATACGTATGTACTACTTTTAAACTTATTGAATATTGAGATAGTAGGTTGTATAGTGACTGACGTTTTTTTTTTGACAGGAGGAAATCCTTAATGGACACCTCGCGTAACCCTGGTATGGCTCGGTAGTGTGGGACTCTCTGTTCCGGCATACCCACTAAAACCCCCTTCCTCTTCACCTCCACGTCTCTGGAACTGCTTTTGGCATAACATCTGAGAGCACGAGGTTGTCCGCTTTATCTCGTACTATCCGCCTCATTTACTTGATTTGTGCTATCCTGTCTAATGTTACTCCTATACAACATGACCTTGGCTACGAATTGCTGTACTGCCCTCCAATTTGCTCGACTCTGCAACATTATCCCGATTATGCTTCCTTTGTCTATCTGTTGGCCCATTTTCTCATCTAACTCCGGCTTATCTGCGGCCCATCTACTGCATTACAGCACCGCATGCTCTGGTGTGTCCGTCTCTTCGCATTCCAAGCAGTAGTCATCTCCCTCCAATTGAAACCTTTTAAGGTACGCACGAAAGTGTCCGTGACCCGTTAAGAACTGGGTGAGGTGATAGTCCACCCTCCTGCGCTTGCATGATACCCATGCAGCTATATTCGGAATCAGGGTCCTTGTCCACTCCACTGACGTCTCCAGCGCGTCCCACCTGCGTTGCCATCTTTTAACGGTAACTTCTCTTTCCCTAGCCTTTGTTTTTTCAGGGTCTCAGTAATTGTATAGGAATATTCTGAGTTGTTCTTCCGCTAATAGAGTGATAGGCGTTATACCTGCTATTACGTGGGCTGCGTTAGTGGACACTGTTCTCTTAAGATAGCTCTTCTCTGTAGTTTTTCTAGAGCTTGTCTGTTCTTCTTAAACTCCAGTGCTGACGACCAGAGAATTCTGCGTACAGAATTTGGGATTGGATTTCCCCGTACAATGCTTCAAGTTTTTTACTATCAGGTCCCCGTGCATTGGGCATAACTCTCAAAAGCGCAGCCAAGCTACTATCTGCCTTTTTAATTGTATAGTTCACGTGCTCTCCAAAGGATAGTTTATCGTCCAGCATCGCCCCGAGGTACTTCAATTCCCTTTTGGGTACGATGAGATCACCCATTATCTGGAATTGTATGTTGCGCCCCTTTCGAGGTCCCTTGCATATAATAGCTTCCGTCTTCTCAAGGGCTATATGTAGACCCCTGGACTGCATCCACTCCACTATCATTTCCAGGGACTCATTAGTCTTGAAGACAAGTTCGCTAGAGTCCACAGCCTCCACTATCATAGCAAGGTCGTCTGGATAAGCAACCGTTGTGACCCCCTCCGCATGTGCCAACGACAAAACCCCATCATACAGAATGTTCCACAGAGTTGGCTCCAGTACCGAACCCTGCGGAACCCCCGCACACACACTCATGTAATTCTTTGCGTTTATCTGTATTTTTCTGTGATTGAGATAGTCTTTAATAATATTGGTTAGATACTGAGAGATGCGTCGTCTCCTGATTTCCCTTATAATTTCATCCCACGATGCAGAGTTAAAAGGATTTTTTATGTTCAGAGCTACCACTGCCACATACTTCTCCTTGGAAGTGATCTTCTGTACTACCGGCCTGATAGCACTCACGGTTGACCTCCCCGCAACAAAACCAAACTGCCTATCCGATAGGCCGCCATTCCCATGCAATTCCTCTTCCAGTCTCCCCTTCAGCATTCTCTTATATAGCTTCCCCAATATACTGAGCAAGCATATTGGCCTAAACGAGGATGACAAATCCATCGATTTTTCCTTCCACAGTAAAACCACTGTCGCCTCCTTCCATTCTACCGGAAACCGTTGCTCTTCTAGCAGACGATTAAGGACACTTAACAACATATCCGGGATTACCTCCACAAGAACCTTCACTGCCTCCCCAGTCAAGTGGTCAGCTCCCGCAGCCCTGTCCGCTTTTATCTTGCTCGCGGCGGTTATTATTTCTATCTTAGTAAACAAGCGAACATCTTTCTCTTTCTTACGAGTTCTCTCAGCAATACCATTGCCAGTTAAGAAGAGGTCTTTAATGATCTTTAGTTTCTTCTCTATTGGTGGATTGTATGGTGGGGTAAGACTGCCTATGTGTCGCATGGCTATTCTGAAACCATCTCCCCATATGTCATTATTGAGGTCTGAGAGTAATTTACTCCACTGGTCACATTTAGCTTTTGTAATTAAGCGCTGTAGCTCCTTTTTTGCCACTTTATATCTTGCCTTTTCGGGGGGTTCTTCTAGCTCGGGGGCCATGCTTCTATTTACTCTCATCCACATCCTGCGCAGACAATGGCATTCATTTCGTTTATGTTCTATGTCCGCGCTCCATCGGCACAGGACGTGTTCCCTTGGAGATTCGGGTAGTACATTCATTGTTTATCCTTCTGACTGTTGTAATAAAAGAGCTCGGCGTAGTTCCCCTTTTCACTTCCCATGGGTAAGTTTTCACCAATTGGGCAAACTTGTTTTTATCAAATATATACTGCTGTCCTATTTGCCTTCCTCGTATCCCCCCTTTCTGTTCGATCTCAAAGTATATGTAATTATGGTATGTATAACCTCCCAGTTTTGTATCCTTTTTGTCATCACATCCGTGGCCCAGGTAATATCTATAAAGGATCTGGTGTTCCCCCTCTCGAACGTCGGGGAGTCTCCGATAGCCATTTGTATTAGGTATACGAAATTTTGGATTATTAAATCACTCAATTCGCAAAACGCACGACATCTGAGGTTACTATAATGTAATAATAATATAAGCCCAGTCGAAGACAGTTATCGGGACTAAAAGATGTTACTACAATAAAGCAAAGTATTTCCATAAACACACCTTAATTGTGTAAGACATACATACACGAAATACAGAACATCACGCAGAAAAGAGAATAAATTTGATTTATTAATTTATCCTCGTTTCTGTGTTTCGGCATATATTCGGTAGGAAGAAGAACATGGGGGTAACATCATACATCAAGGTTGCCGAACCCGAAAATTGAAAGATCCGAACGGCGCGTAATACGAATAATGTTAAACAATCGAGAGGGGATTGATTGGGCTGTCACTTTGACACATGACAATGTATGCATATTGTATTTATGATATATTCCTTTAAAGGAAATCCTCAACTTATAGCGCAAAGCAAGAATAGTAAGCGTAGTAAAAACTGTTTTAACATTAATGCAGTGTCCATGTAATGTAATATTTGCAGAAAAAATAAGCTCTTTACCTTGGCTGTGCTTAGGGAATAACACCATATACGTGCTACTGAAGCACCGAAAACACTGGCTTCATTACTATATGTGTATTTGCTTTCATTCAAATGAGTTACCGAGTTTAAATTTGAAACCATTATTAAACCAATAAACTTAGCTGATGGATTCTCGTACAATGGTTTCTGATAAACAACGTATTTCATTTTTAAACAACTTCCCGCTTAACTAATCCTCGCGTTTTCAATAGTAGTCTAATTTAGTTTTTGGCTCTTCCAACTTGATCGCTTCCAGGCATATTTATGCACCTGGAATATCACAGAGGGAAGATCATTAATATGCAGGATAAACAAGAGCGAGTGGAGAATCCTTAAGCCATGCTGTATTATACCCCCAGAGTTCTGATCTCGTATTATGCCATAATCCTGTTCATTTTATGTCGGACCGATATGATTCGAAAAGTTTAACCCTGTTCACGTGAATGCCCCCTACCAGTGTACTTTGTCGAACCTTTTTTCCATTTCTACGTATTTCTGTTCATCAAAGGAATGAATCTATAAATTAATTTCCGAGCAGCGAGTAAACTCCTTATTACTGAAAATCCTTTTCTATCGCCATGCTGTGTTTTCATTTATGTATCTTTCGCTTTCTAAGAAATTAATAAGCTTGAAAGCTACATATAGCTTGCTCAAAAACGAGCAAAATGGCTTATTTGAATAATTCTCAGACTGTTGTATATAATATATATACATATTATGTATATATCTTTTTTTTTTAATAAGAATCACTTTTATTATTTTGACCTATTTTTTCGAAAACGCCACGCATCACTCCACCCATACGGTAAAAGTGTTGAAGTAGTGGAGATATGCATATAGTATGATTTTCATGTTCAAAAGCTGGACTATATTTTCTATTTCTGCAATTGTGATTGACCTGAATCTGAATGGTGTGGTGTTATTTACAGAGAAGAAGTAATTATTCATGAAGTTTGTCGAGATTGTCAAAATGTTATCTTCGAGCTCATGGTTCCTGCATCACTATTTGTAACATTCCATGTGGCTTTAACTCTACCATCGCAACATTTCATGTACTTCTCGTTTGATTGTTGCTTCCTCTCAGGCAGACGATTATTGTAATAGTTCTTTAATATCACGATAGATGCTGTAGGATTATTGGTGCTCTTGATAGCTTCAAGATGTTTTCCGCGTTGTCACTTACGAATTTGCGCTTGGTTTAACTGCTGATTATTTATGTTTTAACTGTTGTTTAAGGAGTACCCAATAGAATGCAAACGAAAAGAAAGCAGCTAATTAGCTGACAATTGACATACTAACAAACAGTTTAATTTGCACAATAGTTTCTTTTTTCTTCGACTATTTTCAAAGCAAAATTATTCTCTGGCATTATATTTAACAAATATAATTATTAAATACGTAGTAAACATACAGTACATCGCTCCGACAAATTGCTCCAATTCAGGTTTTGTTAGCGAGATCCCCTTTGGGAAATTATGAATCATTTCATGCGGATAGATTGCCGTTTCACAAATGCATCAGAAATTATAGACTGATGTGAGTGCTTTATCTACATACATGTACGCACACGTATGTATATGTGTGTATGTAGTAAGTACATGTGTAAAGGGATAAGTAGAATGTCCAGTATACTATTAATTACGAAAAGTATTTAATGACTAGCATGGAAACTCTAAAGCAGAAATAGAGCTTCTATTCCTGCATGTATAATAAAGTATTAGACTGCGTACTACACGCTGGTATTATAATAGGTGTATGCAATTTGAGCGAGGAGCAATTAAAAATGTAAAAGGAAGCTAGAAGTGCGGTACATGTGTATTTCAGTTGTACGTGTCAGCTCAATAAGGATAGGCATTACACCTTTACAATAGGCGTTTAACAGTCATAGTTAGTTCATAACAACTAACCTAGGGGCTTAAAGCTTAAATTTGTCATAGTTTAGATTAGTTTCAACGCTGAATGTGTAATTGTTGAAATATATTTGCAAGTGTGAGGCGGAGATTTTGCTCTATTTAAGCTTGTTTAAAAGAAAAGTCGATAATGCATACCTAATTCATCGTCGTAAATTCTGAAAACAAAATTCGGTATGCCAGACGACATTAAGCAAAGCTCCTGGTCGCACCTCCTGGGAATATTATTTGTAAAAGATATAATCAACTAGGAACCCAACACTAAACAAAGTAATTAAAAAAGGAGTAACTAATTAGTTTTACAACTCGTTCTCAAACTTACACCCAGTATTGCCCTTATGACTTATTTTTGTTGCAGGAATATCTTCGACGATGCCACTGACATTCCACCCAGGGTAATACCATAGATCGCTCTCGTAGGGAAGACCCCAAAGTAGGGCTGTCGAGCAGCATCCTTCCCAGCCACTCTTCTGATACTACGGATAGCATGATTTTTCTAATTGTGCTTGCAAGGTGTGCGCTTGCTCCTTAAAAGACAATGCGTTGTCAAAGATAATGGTCAGAAACTTAACGAATTCGTTATTATTGCTGGAGCGACTGGGTTTTTTGTATGTTAAGTTTTAGTCTATTTGCACCATACCATTCAGCAGCGACTCCCATAACTTCCTCGGGCGTACTCGGCATAGTCTTAAGCAGCAAAAGGGATGTGTCATCTGCATATATTACAGTTTTAGAATAGTTCACGCTTAATGGCAGATCATTTATATAGATTATAAAAAGGAGTGGTCCCAGAATAGACCCTTGCGGTACTTCTCTGTTGACGACTTCCTCTTTCAATAGGTCTCCGTTCCAGTATACCTGCTGTGTCATGTCACTTAAATAATTTTCTACTAACTGGAGCGGTATTCCCCGATTTCCGTAGAATGCCAGCTTAATCAGCAGAAATTCTTGGTCGACACAATCAAAAGCCTTTGACAGGTTACAGCATATTAGATCTACCTGATCTTTAACGTCCAGAGCATCAGTTAGTGAATCCATCAATTTCATTATAGTAGTAACTGTGGATTTTTTCGCCATATAGTCATGGTGTGAATCACTGAACAGTTGTCCATCTCATTTCTATACAAACGGCATTATATTTTTCAGGTCACGTCAAGTTTATTTCGTTAGCTTTTCTTGCACTATACAATATGGCGTCGGTAAGAAATAAGCAAATTGATGATGGCCAGAAGAAATCGTAACGCCATAGAAAAATTTCGAGTGCACCATTAGATAGAAGATCAAAAGTGAAACCCTGAGAATGTGTTTTTAGTTTTTCTCTGCAAGGCCGATTAAAAGTGCTAGAGGTAAAAGAAGAAAGTGGGCCTTTTTCGTTTTTTTTTTATCTCCAACGACGTTTCTCACAAACTTATTTTTTCTTCGGATTCACAACAAACACAAAATTTAGCAACTTTGCCAAATTTAAATATACCCTGTATCTCCCAATAATAAGCGAGATCCCCATGGCGAGGGTCGAAAATGAATCTAAATGTAACATAATGTAATGAGTCAGTGTCTCGTTACTAAACAGCTTTTTCAAAAAAAAAAAATAAATAACAGTTGTAGACATTGAACTGAACTACATGGCTTAAGTATTATTCGTAAGAAGTTCATTAAAGTTTTCTTTTAATCAAACACTCAGTGCATTTGCTTTTGGCTGTGGATACACCAGTAATTCACCTTAATTGCAAAAACTGCATAAAGCGCTTTCCTAGATGAACGCGACCTGAAAAATTGATCATGATACGTACAGGTAAGAGCTTCAGAAAAAGCCGATTCCGGGAATTCTAAGCCGCTAAACTCTATAAATTAATGTTGCGAAACAAATTTCCCGTAAATTAATAAATACCAGTAATTTTTCTACCGGACGAGTTTTAATTTACTTTACTGTATATGTGCGGATGCACGTCACGAAAACACATATATATACGCGTGTATTTACCGTACATAGAAGGAGAAGGTATATAACAACACGTTTATTGCTTTTTTTGTACATCTCTACGTTTGAAAACCAGTTCTTTGAACGTTTTTGTAGTTTATTGGCACGAGGAGAAGTGCACGGAGTCGGCGAATCTAGAAAAGAAAAGCAGGCGGAGACGAAAGGGAAGGAGCAGCCAACACTTCGGCGGAATATGTTTTTCCACATCTTATTGGGTGTAAACAACCTCGCCGCGTGGTGCTTCATAATTTCCACCAGGGGAGGAAGAAAATAAGAAGGTGGAAAAGCACGAAGCGGCATCGAGAACGTGTGCAATACGGTATGAGTAACAGTCTAGAAATATCAGACGAGAGGGACTGAGAGAGAAGGAGAGTCCGTCCTAAGAGGATAAACCATCGGAGCAGGTAATGACACATCTGCAGAGAATTCTAAATTATACCAGGCAACAACACCGGTCATCGTAATGAATTACAATGTGAATGCAATGTGATTTTTTTAATTTCTTTTTAATTAATATTTAAATAAACTTGTGCATTTGAATATTGTGTGGGGTGATTCTATACATACATTATACAGGGTTTTTACTTAATAATACAACCCACGTGACTTCTTTTACGTACATAGTCCATATTATACTGCTGTAATACTGTTGTAAAGGCCAGCAAGAAGGTTAAGTTTGGCTTAAAGTTTATTTTAAAAAAATTATAACATAAATGTAAGAACAGAAAAAATAAGGAAATATACCTTTGTATAGTAATCAGGAAACCAGTCCGTAGTGGTCTAGTGGGCTGTTGACTAGTTCGATTATCGGTCCTATAACATCGCTGGTGTTTTCTCGGCTTCAGCTAGGCTAAAAATTACCACTTGAAAGTCATATGGTAGAGTAAGAATGAAGCAATTGTATCGTAGGGTTTGCCTCTATTACTCCTGCAATACCAGAAAGACCAACAGTGGCAGACCACACCCAATCATTCCCTGAGGACCTGTCGGCCTGTCACGGGAATTATTATAGGATAAGCTATCATTTCCAGATGATACTCGTGAGAAATGAAGAAAAAATTAGAACGAGTAAACAAGTATTTAGGAGGGGTAATAGGAAATTTGGATGGTGAGATCAACGAAAGGATATTAAAAAAACGGTAGACTTTTCAATACCTTAAAAACAAATTTCCTTGGCAAAAAATAAGTCCCCGCTGAGATAAAAACCAAAATTGTAAAAAAATAATAATGAAGCCTACGCTAACACAAGGAAGTGGGGCATGGATAACAAACACGAGACAAAACAGCAGATTCTTAGTGTTGAAATGAGATTGCTAACAAAAATTGAAGGGAAAACAAGAAGGGATAGAATTAGGAACGAAACTTTTGGGAAAAATCTGAAGATGGGCCATGTTCAAACAGGCACAATTGCGGTGGCTTGGACATGTAATGGGAATGGGGGAAGAAAGGTTGGTGAGACAAGTTTACGAAGCGAAGGACACTGGAAGATGGAAGAGGGAAAGACCTAGAAGAAGGTGGAAGGATGAAGCCCGAGCAGCTGCGAAAAGGACAGGAGTAACATGGAAGGAAGAGAAACAGAAAGCAGAGGATAGGAAACAATGGAAGGAGATATGGAAGAAAGACCCTACACACCCAAGCTCAACTCCAACTTACAGCCTTACACGGAAAGAAGAAAAGCTCAGGAGTAAGTAAAGTGAGTAGGTAAGCAATAATTTCCATTTAAATTATTTAGTTAGTTGCTGATGTTAGTATTGATGCATCCCAGATGACGTTGGTAACATGGCTGTATTATCAAGCTCGGTATGTAAGTATATATCAACACAAAATATCGTAGTAGAAAAAAAAATATATTATGACTTTTCGTGAAGGATATAAATTTATACAAATATATAAATTTGATTTTATTTTAATGAATATAGGCAACAAAACGTTCGCAATCGGTCGGTATTACAAAAAAAATTAATCTTTCTCATGCTTCCATCAAATAAAGTCAATATTCTGATGGAAAGTGGTATCTTTTATCCTTTATTACAGACGTGCTGTATATTATACTTATATATAGGATACTTTTTTCTCCTGCAATATGTCGCTACGAAGCCGATGATAATTGACAATCTGTACTTAACTTACTTGCAGTTTTGAGCATTAGTGCTACTTAAGAATGCGATTTTGGCTACTGGCTCCTTGAAATGATTAAATTATCAAAAACGTTGTACATATATGTATACCGGGTGTCTGGTTAAGGGCGGCCAACGACCATATTCCGGCTATCGTTCATCTTACAACCTTACGACAAAAATCTTCATAAATAAGGTGACAAAGAGAATTTCAACAAAAATATTTTTCCTTTTCGAAAATGGCCGCCAGGGGGCATAACATTAGAGGTGAATTAAAAATTCGGCATATTCCCCTTAGGTTCTAGCTAAATGTAACACAATTCTCAAGGGGCGGGGGTATATCTACGTAGAAAACCAGTCATAACTTCGGTTTACCTTAACGGATCTTAATTTTTTTGGGCTTTTTACAAGCAATTGAACCACACGTAGGAATTGATCCACAAGAAATTGTGTAGTTGCCCATAGTAATAACAGAAGACGCTATTTCTAAGTCATGCAAATATTTGTTTTTACTTTAAAATTTCAAATGGAACGATATATTATTGATAGCATAATATGGAAGCACATAAGCAACCGCGAAGAATGATGGAAACCAGAAACTGCTACCTTTGTTTGTTACAATGTTATAGTCATTGCAAGAGTTTCAAGAATAATAAAGACACTAAGTATAGATTCATGGGGGTAATTCTTTTACGTTGGTTTTTTGGAATGACTAAACTATTTAAGTTGGCCTTTAATTAAATGTCCATCCTATAATGCCATATATTCACTGATATCATTATTAAATGACATTCACAAATTTTGTAATCCCATGTATACATTGATTTTCTTTTTTAAGGGATATTTAATGTTTTCAAATTTCCTAGTAAAACATTCTCCTTAATTTCTTTAAATGGATATACACGAATAAGAAATGAATAAGTGTTTCAAGAAAAAAATATCGCACGAAGCAATGTGTGACGAACGATGGCCGAGGTATAACCAAACACCCGGTATATATCAAGTATTCAAATATAGGTCGTCTTCGCTTAACGGCTGAGTATACTTATTTGTCTGATGCACAATTATACCGCCATCTACGGCACAATTTTGAAACCCCCTGTCATGGCTGTAAACTTGGTTGTTAAATGAGTCGGTCGTTAAGTAAGAAATACCGCGCACTGATTTTTATATTTATTTCATATTATCTTAGTGTTAATTACATTTTTGTCTTCTTTTCCCGTGATTCAACAACTTACTGTTTTATTAAAGACCATAACGTGTTTTTCACACCACTTGCGTCAGAACACCTACCGCAGATTGTACAATACCGACGTGCAGACATAAATTGAGTAGATTAAATTTAGGTCTAGTTTTAATCACTTTATTGAATTGCTTGGGTAACTCAATTTTTCCCTTATAATTTATTTATACCTGCCAACATAAATACTACGGTAATTAAATTTTAGTGCTACTTAAATAGCCGGCTGTAAAATTTTATGGATTTGAAATCCAACACTCCTGCAAATTGTACATGCAAACGTAGCTAGTAGGTGCAATATATTTGTAAATTTAACGAACGCTTTAAACGCATTTTCGTTCCATGGGGGAGTTTTATTTCAGCACACTTTTGTAGTTTTAGTGCGATTAATAACAACTATAATACGATTAGGTACGATAGTACTTTCGAATATTCACCATTTAACCATAATAGATAATAAATCGTTTACATACTCATAAAAATACTTTAAAATTATGAAGATATGCTTCCGGCGATTGTAAAGTCGTCCACTAACGACAATTAGCAGTAATCCCCTATGTAATCTCCGGAGGAAAAATTTTATATTGCAGTTTGAACATGTAAACTGGACTGTCTCTAATCCGCACTAGATGGTCTTTTTCTGGGAATCCCAGACTTTCACAATTGCGTTTTTACTGCTTGTTAGGGATTATTTAATTTATACTTATGTCTCAGAATATTGCAACTTTTCCACGAAAATTGTAGCGAGTAAGTATGCAAGCGGTTGTCTAAAATTTTATTGTTAAAGTTCCATATTATTGTAATATAATACACAACTTAGAACAAATAAACAATTTTAATTGTCAAGTGTTCTAAAAATAACACTTATTATATAGCGAAAAACGAAAGAAAAACCGAAATATTAATAAACAGTAAAAATAGATGACATGTAAACTGATATGCGTAAGCTGATATGCACGCTAATGGCATTATTATTGCCAACCCATACTGCAAACTAACAAAATCAACCTTAAAACAAAAAATTACTAAATTCACGGGTCACGTGGTGCTCCGTATTTGTTCCTCGGTATGGTATATATGTATGTATTTATGTATATATTTAATTTATAAACTATATTATTTACCTATGCATAACAAACAATTAATGATGCAACTGCATAAACCGGCCGAGTTTACATCTATCCGTGCTTCAACAATACTTTTTTCACATTTTTATTTCATTTTGTATGTAATGTATTGATTTCTACCCAGGCAGTAAAGATATCTCGGCTCCTAATGAAAATGATAACGAACACAGCAGGTACACACCATTGCCAGATGTTGAACGACGTGAATCTTAGGAACAGCCGCTATGCAAGTGAAATTCGAGTATGTTGGACTACGTATACTATAATTAAATTCTGTCTGCACGACATTTTAAAGCTGACTACTGTTTTCCGAAATAAACGAAAGGACTAATAAACATCTAATCTCATCTAAATTTAAATTTACGCGTACGTGTGTGTATTGCATAAATTGTGTAGAAACGAAAATTAAAAACATTGTTTAACCTAAACTGAACTACTATGTATATATACAAATTACCCGTTTTATATACGCTCAGGCTATGCACCTTTTCAGTAGTTTCATTCATATATTTACGAGCTGTTTATCGTGTTTCAGGGAATTTAGCGCTCTACAATTTGTCACCGTGTCTAATATTCCTAAATTCGACAGAAATAGGTCATTGTCGTAGGGCAAGCAGTATTTTTCTTTTGAGCCTCTTTATAATAACTTTTATTTCTTATTAGTCTACTTTGAAGTCATCTTCAAAGAGTCTGGAGTATCTAATTAGAACATCTCGTTGTTTTATGCACTTTTTATAGGTAATTTGTAGTATGCATCTTGTCTATCATCATATATACACCTATCTTACATCTTCTATTGAATAGGTACACAGCGCATTTTAAAATATCTTTCGTATAAGATAGACCTGATAGAGGATAAATTATAATAGCTTTCTTGTACCTACGTTTTTTATACGAAACGTGTCTGCACACGTATCGTTTTGCGTACCTGCTGTGTTAAATATGCACTACTGGAGTACAATAAGCAAACTTGGAGAAGTTGGAGCGGATTGATAATACTGGTTAACAACATTTTTGTCCCAAGTACAAGTGCCTGATTCCCATATACTTTTGCAAGCTGAAATCATTTACGTTTTCAGAATTTCTCCATCACCTTTAATTTTTAAGTTCCAGGATATTCGCTTATCCACCTAAAATTTTCATGCATAGATATGTAGCATAAAGGAACATGTCTTGACGTTATGTAAGTTGTCGGTTAGAGTTCGGAACTGATCAAGCAGCATGCAATGGTTAATGCTTGAACGTGTCTTGACGTGTTAAGACGTACATTTCCCGTTCCTAGATGGCATCTCTTGTTATTTCAGTTGTCGGCTAGAGCTCGGTGAATGAACATATACGCTGACGTTGTTAACGTTTTAAAG
>JARFOC010068777.1:0-16560 GCA_031763485.1 Osmoderma eremita | reverse complement strand
TTGCTCCGCACTGACGTCATCTGACCGGCCTTGACGAATTTGAGATCCAAACTTAGCATACCGTATTATTTCTACCGTGGCCCATATGATTTATCATAGAGGTCAAAATTTACTTTTGTTCCCCACCACTACCTACCACGTGTGACGTGACCGACAGTTTAGGTAGGTTAGGTTAGACAAACAACTTAATGAGGTAGGTAGAATATATCGGAGAATTTGAATCATACATAGCAGTAATTTTTAGCTGAATTGGTAAAAATCTTCAGACACAGAAACCTTTAATCTAAAATTACTCATTTTCGCGCGTTTATATATGCGCAAACACCATGAAAATTATTAGATTTATACAGAACTTGACCTATGTTTGTTAAAATGTTGCAACAACGTAAATAAGTATCACGACAGCGCGTTTTTTATGGCTAGGTTATTTGTATTTTAATCTCCTCTAGTAGTTTTGTTTTAGTACTATACATAACTATTCAATAACATGATTTAATTTAAAATGAACTTTAATGATGTCTAGCTATAATAAACACTTGTTAAACTAGTTTGAAATAACTTTTAGGGGACATTCTGTACAAGGCCTCTTATAGATGCATCACAACCATATTACCTGCAGAGCGAAATCAATTAGCACAATTTTATATTTTCCACCGTTATTTATCTACTTACAAAATATGTTATGTATTCCAACAAGTGTTACATAAACAAACATATGTACATATTTACATTATTCCATTGGGTTACAATTATGTATGTATTGTTCCAAGTATTTATACCGAGTATTTATTGCCCGTACATCGCACATTCCTGCTCAGTTTCTATGTGTACGTCTCGAAGATTTGCGTTGTATTAGCGGTCGATATACGCAATACACGGTGTGGAAACAATTCCCGCTTTCCCTTCACGTCCCTGCCTTCCGCGCGTCGAGTACGTGCCTAAAATGTTTACTCACCTCATCGGCGACATGTTACGCACAACAATGGAGGAAGAGACATATTTTTTATGCTAATGTTTATGTATGAGTGCGTACAATGTACGAATAAAGAAAAAGAAAGGTATGCATGTGGATAAGAAAACCTCAGTGGCGTATCCGAAGTCATGTGGAAGATTCTGAATAATTTGAAGATTAGAATTTGTTGTTTAAATACATATTCCAGCTTTACAAATGTTATTTAGATAATAAATAATGTCAGTGCGTAGAGTGTTGATAACTAACTACATATTCTTCCGTTTCGCATAACGGTTCCTTAAGAAAATATTTTTCTAGAAAATGTTTAATTTTTATTATATAATTGCTAATATAATTACAACATGTACACTCTCTAGTAAATCCTTGCTTTTATATATGTAGAATTTCAATATTTAACCATAAATGGCAATTGAATTAACAAATAAAGGCAAGCAATCTTATTTGCCTAGCCTAAACATCTTTAATGACTTTACTTTATAATTTCTGGCCTTTAATATACCGCATGATAACGACACCTATGGACATACATACATGCTGTAGTGTTCCCTCTAATCTTAATTATTTAATTACAAATCATCTATAAAGTCCTGTATGTTGTAGAGTCAATTGACATTGTGCTTATGATTTTACTGTTTCTGTGCTGATTCAAATGATGGTTGACAAATTATTTTGATTACTTTCTCAGGGTCTTGGGTTCTTTACGATTCGTAATTTATATCAATCCAAAGTGTAACCAATTTAAATCGTTTATTATAAACACCAGTTAAAATACAATAAAATCAATATCAATAAGTAATTGATAACAAACAAACATGTATTAAATCAGGAATTGGAATGAACTATGCACCAAACTTACTGCTACTAAATCAACTCTATGTCATAAATTTCTTAAATAATGAATATACCAATTGGTTGTGATTGAAAGTTTATCCTACTCCTTGCGCTATTTATTTAATCTTAAACTAGTTGGCGATGAATGCCTTGTATTATGCACAGGTATGTTAAATATCGCGACCACAGTAGACACTGTAGTTTGGTCGGTATAACTATTCCTGATCCTGCTAGTGTTGTGCAATACTATTAACAAGATATCTACAACGTGTCAAAAGCTAAAGATACTTGGGAATTTAAACGCTCAGTCACAAGGAATTTCTGCACACGTGTTGGAAATGGAATTATCTGTCCAAAGGTGATTCTCAGACATATGGCTGCTCAGGATTCTTTGCCACACCTCCCTCAGGATTATATTCGTTACCGGATCGGGATTATGAATATTTCTTTAAAAATTATAACTTCTAGAGCTACAGCAATCCGTTCCAAACGGACAATCAGCATATGGTTTGGTTTGATTAAATCACAAATGACATGTGCAGGGAGATTGAGTAATCGCTCTGCTTATTAAATTGTAGACTAAATTACTCCATACGTTGGCTACAATGTGAGTGAGAACTTAATGTCTAGTTCAACCTGTTCAGAAGATCTGACGGATCGAACATCTTAAGCCTTCGTGTACCATCTCGCTGCGAAAGTTAGTTAGCCATCACATTATTAGTCTCTCTTGGTAACTTTCGCTGTAATGTTTAATAGTCTCCTTGATGGATGGCACTGACTTGTGACGCTTAATGACGAACTTGGGCACATATCCAGGACAATTAACTATTATGCGCAGCACTTTATGCTGGATTCTCTGGAGAATTTCGATATTGGATTCGCCAGTTGTTCCCCACAGCTGGACACCATATGTCCATACTGGTTTAAGGATGGATTTATCAAGTAACAGTTTGTTGTCCACAGTTAGTTTTCACTCTCGTCCGAAAAGCCAATACATCTAGTGTAGGTTGTTTACGCTTTGTGAAGATATGATTGAGCCACGTTAATCTTCTATCCAAATGCATGCCGAGATACTTAGCATCTTTAGCTTGTGGTAGCTGACTGTCGTTTAGTGTATCTGGGCATGTATCTCGTTCCATTGCGAAAGTAACATGTACGGACTTTGTTTCATTGGCTTTGATTCGCCATTTCCTAAGCCAGTTTTCGATTTAATTTATATTAATTTGCAAGTATCTTGATGCCGCTGTTGGATTAGTATTGGAAGCCAAGATCGCGGTATCATCGGCAAAAGTGGCAACTGTTGTCAGTCGGGTGGTAGGCAGATCAGACGTATATAGTAAGTGGAGAACCGGAACTAACACACTACCTTGTGGGACGCCTGCATTAATAGGATCTAGGTCTGTTTCGCCAGAAAATGCCTATCTCTTAGGTATGATTTGAGGATCATAAAATACTGAGGGGGAAGATTTTTTATTTAGTTTAAATACCAATCCATCATGCCACATCCTATCACAGGCCTGACCAATGTCTAGAAATGCTGCTGAGGACTACCTCTTAGCCTCAAGGTTCCTGTTTATTTCCTTGGCCGTTCTATGAACTTGCTCTATTGATCAGTGTTGATTACGGAGGCCAAATTGATGATTTGGAATAAGCTTTCTTTCGTTTATTACATGATTAAGTCTTACGAGGAAGAACTTTTCAAACATTTTAGACAGCGTAGGGAGCAAACTTATTGATCTATAAGATTTAACCTGTTCAGGTTGTTTACCTGGATTTAGTATCATTACAATTTGCGCTACCTTCCCCATAATTTTGGAACATAACTGATTCTGATAATGACTTTGAATATTTGAGTGATGGCTTTTAAGCATTTATTTGTTACGTCCTCTAAGATTTTCCCTGTAATTAGATCAAAATTGAATAATTTACGTAGGAAACCATTTTTTTATATATAAATAAATGCCTCCGTCATTTAGTTGACTTGTATGATAATAGCATGTTATTATTATAAGGAGAGGTTGGTACGTTTTATTAATTTAACTTGGCGTGTGTGGATTTCCCGAGCCTGTGCATTAATCAATCATACATTTCCGGTTTAATTCAACAACCTTTAGCCATCTCTCAGTGATCATCATAATTCTGCGACAAATTGGATAAGGTGTTGATCTACAGCTTCATCTAAATTGGGCGTCGTGTTATTGAAAAGGTCTTGAAGAGACTGGATTAAGTGGAAATCTAGCGGGGCAAAGTCAGGCGACGTGGTTGCTGTGGCAACACAAAAACATCCCACCCAAGCTCTAATAATTTTTGAAGAATGATTGAACTTGTGTGTGGTCTGGCGTTTTCATATGCAAACACAGCCCATTTACAATCGGTGAACTTTAGGCAAAGTTTCTTCAATTTTTTTAAGAATAACACTGGAACTGTCAACTATCGAATGACCTAGTAATAATATACATAACGTATATATGTGCGTGCATAGATGCGAATAACGAATGTATTAGAAAATCTGTTTCTTTAATGTCACATGACGTTTACAAGCCACTATTCTAATTTCTCTGTCTTAATTGCAGTTTTTTTTTGGGACTTAACCGTGTTCCTCTCAGGCAACAAACATTGTTATAATTATATTTTCTACGCAGTGAAATCTTGATACGCATAATATGGAAACTATGTTTGGGAGCCACTTTCAAACCGACTTTAGATGTTGTTGAATGAATAAGGTAATATCCTGGTGAAATGTTCGAATAGTATCGCAAAAATACGAATAACGTTCCAATGTATTTAATATAAATATACCCCTATATAATGCAATGTAATAAACATAAAGCAAACATTTAGATGAATGAATGAATAATCAGAAGTTTTGGGGTGCCCACTGCACGATCAAATTTAAATTTCATTAGAAAAATACATGAATTTGTGTACCTGCAATAATAACCATAATAATAATATTTCTGAATAATTCCATTATATATTCTGCATATTTGAGTTCCAGAGGGCATATGGGAATTCCACCCTTTAATGGCATTTATAGTTGCAAAATTATAATACCCTAGGGGTAGTTATATAATTTAGGGAAAAATATGAGCAATGAATATATTTCAGTATTATTTGTCAACGGTGTGAAAATTTAGTATACCAGGAAATTGCAGAATGGTGGGGTCCAGAAATTTAGAAATTTATTCCCGATTAATTTGTTTAATATAGAATGAATGCAATAAAAGGTATTAATGGGGGGATAAATAAATTCACATACATTAAAATTCTCATTATAAATGTAAATAATACTATACTATAATTTATAGTACATAATATCTCTAGCAGTGAAACTAAATTAGTGAAAAGTATGTAAGTGCATTTATAAATTTAAGATCAGTTCCATGATATATCCTTAAGGAACTGAAAATATACAGCCGCGCAAATTAGATGCTGCCGATAATTACGTTGAGAATTACATATGTATGGGTGAATTCTTATAGCAAAACCATATAGAAGTAGAAAATGAATAATACGAAACAAATCTATAGAAAAGTGTAACTACGGAGGAACAGAATAAAATCACGCAGGAAGAAGTGACAAACTGGATCCTGAAATGATAAAATTGTTGGGGAAAGATGGAAAAAATGGTTATTAAAAACCCTACAGGAGGTATTGAAGACAAATAAAATACCACGAGACTACGAGAACATCATACTGCCCATGCACAAGAAAGGAGACGACACCTACTGCAATGATTATACAACCATATGTTTAATATCAGTGACATTTAAAGTCTACGCAAAAATATTGGTGGGAAAGCTAGGAAAACTGGTAGAACCTAACCTGGAAGGTGGACAGGCTGCTTTTGGGAAAAGAAGACCAACACGAGAAGAGCTATAGCCTAACATTTGTTAACCTCAAGGCAGCATTCGACTCAATTGGTTGAAAAGTTATCTGGAAGTATTTAAAAGACATACATGTACCAAGACAGTTAATACAGAAGTTTGAAAGCACTTATAACACTGTAAAAGCAGAAGTACAAATCAATGGCAACAAATTCAATGAGTTCCAGGGAATAAAACAGGGCGATATTCTTAACCCTCTCCTATTTAATATAGTTATTGACAGACCTGTGAAAGAGTTCGAGCAGAAAAGTTGCAATCCATGAACGCCAACAAAAATCTAGTATCAATCAAATTAAATAGTTTGATATACGCCGACGACATAATCTTAATAGCAGAAACCCAAGGCGATAAAAAGAAAATTCTTGACATATCGACGAAAGAAATAAAATAGATGAAAATGTCAATAAATATTGACATTGAGAAATGAAGTGCATGGTCGTAAACGAAAAGGCAAGAGAAGCGAACAAAAATACAATAACTATATAACCGATGAAGTAGTAACTAGTAAGAAATAGCGAATAGAGCAAAGAAATCCAACAGATTATATGACACCCTCCATAGAACAGTATTCGGTAAACAGGAAATGACAAAAAAGGCGAAACTACAAATATGCAGGTCAATAGTGATACCAACCTTAGGCTATACCCGTGAAACAAACGGAACTACCAAAACACGACAACACGATAACAGCTGGAGAAATGAGATTCCTGAGGAAAATCGCCCAGAAAGTCAAACTAGATGGCGAAAGAAACGGTAACTTCAGAGAAACATTGCAAATGGAATCAATAATCAAAATAATAGAAAAAGAGCAGATGGTCTGGTATGGACATGTGATCAGAAACGTAGGGAAACGTTAAAGATCTTGGAGAAATTAGAGGAAAGCTCCTCAATGACATGAGCATGTTAGTACAAGATATAGTGGTTGGAAATAGTAGACAAACAGTTAAAATAAAAAATTTGGGCGCTCTTCAGAGGGCATAAGAACCATCGAGAAAGAACAATAGAAATTTTGTTAGTTGCTTTGGGGAAACGGTTCTATAAATTCTATAACTTTTCGATTACATAAAAGTATGAAGTAGTGAGGCGGATTATCCCCAAGATTTTTTAATAATTTCTATACATGTGGAGCAGGTGACATAAAAAATGATCGAATTATCGAAAATGTAAATCCACAGTTTTTGTACTCACTCCTATTTGCTGACGATCAAATAGTATTCAATCACGATCCATAGGGTATGGTGTTATATGCTGAGGACACTCCAACAGTATGAAAAGTGAAAGCTAAACATAAATTTTCAAAAGAGTAAATGTGTGCCTACGAAGAACAAATATATAATATCCAGGAATATTCCCTACTCACACAACGTAAATATCTAAGATCAATCATCATCAAGGTATTGACATTTACACATGAATAACAAATGGGAAACGTGGGTCTAAGATACTGCACGGCTTACTTGGGAACAAGTACGTTGGGCAATGTATTAAAAAAAAGAGAAAGATCGAGAAGATTAGCAATGGAATAAAAAATTTACATGAAAGTGGCAGAGAGAGGTGTGAACTTACAAGCGAATGATTGGGAGACCCGAAATTTAGAAGATGGGAAAAGTAAACTCCTTAGAGGAAAAACACCGGAGAAGAAGAAAAAACATTTCATAATTTGTGTAAAATGGTAGGAAGTAACTTCACCAATTAAGTATAGAAATGTATATTTTATTAACGAAACCATATAGAAATAGATAATCGCTCAATATATCTGCCGGTATTTTATTCAGAATCGTCTCTGGAGATTCAGGAAATGACTCCATAATACTTGATAAGGAACCAAGGCAACTGGGACTGCGTAGGAATTCCTTTCTCCGTTGAAGAAATAGCTTGGAATGGTTTTAATTGAATTAGTTTTATATAAGGAATTTTGCGCGCGAGACCCAGGGACATTTGCCCGTTTAATAGTTCGGAGGAAATTCTACTTAGTATCGAATCTTGGGCTCTCGAATTCCGACGGACGGTTGGGGTCTCCCATGATGCAAAAATAAATTGCGAGCTTAAGAGGACGACGAAAGGATAACGGAACGGCTAACGCGATGGCCTTTTTATGGACGCTCAGAAAACACGGAAGGCGCTATTAGGTTTACTTTTACTGTTTCTAGATAATGTAAATCTATCCCAAACAATACAAGCTTTATATACGAGATTTTTGCTTCAGTTCTGGATCTTTAGAATGGTGTTACATATACTTTTTTTTAACTTTTAACTGTTAAAATGGAATCGCTCAATACTATTATACATTGGGAAACATCCAATTATTGCAAATACTGCTTGCAGATGGATCTGAAATAAGTTGGTTGTCCATCAACATAAAGAAACATTTCAAAACCACTGCCTGTGGTTTTGTGCCAAGTGAATCAATCACTTTCTGATTTACTGAGAAACGTCCAATAGCAGCTATTAAAATTATTTAATGTTGCACTTAATTTAGCAGCATTTCCACGTCAACTCGTTAATGCAAATGTGATGAAAATGGAATCATTTATCCATTGTATGTAAATGATATTCTAATCTTGAAATAACTAACGCTACTAGGCTGTATCCGTTACATGTAGTCTAGAAGTAACTGTACTGTGTATTTTCATATTTTATTTTATTTGTATATCTCGTAGGAAATTGGTTTTATATCTTTGATGGACTTTGTCAGACTGCAACTTGCGACTTCTAAATACAGAAGAATATTACCACCGTGTCAACCAATGCCACTCATAAAACATGGTATTAGTTTTATTTCAAAACAAAGAGAAAATTAAAAGCATTGTATGCTGTTTTTTTATATTTTTTTGTTTGTGTGAACTGTAATGAAATAAGAGGAGTACGTAAAATAACACCAATAAGGAAAAAATAGTGATGGCCTTTATACCTTACCAAAATTTTCTTTTACTTCAAATATAAAGGGTGTTAATTTAATAGTATTTGATATAAAAAGTACAAATAAATTATGTAAGAATATAAGCAAGTTAATCTGTCTGGTCTGATGACAGCTTTTCATTACGTGAATCATAAAATCCTAATATATAAACTAAACTATCATAAATTCCCTCATGTAAGTGTTAGAATCGAGTTTTTCTTCAGTGGTACACCAGGATTTTTTGAATGTAATAGCATTTCTTCTACCACCCTCTTGTAAACCACGACGTATCGCAAGGTTCAGTTCTCGCACCTTGCTTAGTCTTAATTTTCATTAACGATCTTGGATGCTGCCAACCACAAACCAATTTTATTCTGTTGGTTTATGATACCAATAAATTTTCTTAATTAGATACATTGAGGAAATCAGCTATATTCGTACACGATCACGGTGGAAACTGGTTCTAGCCAACGGACAGAGTACGAACACTTCAAAATCATTAACTTTAACTTTGTCGGTACGGCAAATCAGAGATGACAATCCCGTTGAATTGTTGGGCGTTCTTTTATGTCAAAAATTAATATAGGAAAGTCACATAAATGAGGTCCAATTAAAAATGCTTAATTTTTATTAAACCTTTGGGCAATAAACTATCCTATAATATCGTAAATACATGTACTTCGCCTCTTAAATTCACTAATGACTCTGATGAGCTATGCCGCCATATTGGTGTGGGGTTACTACAGCCACTAAAAAATACTTTTTAAGGTTCAATTTAAATGCATTAGAATTATTGCTAATTTGTTGATTGCAAAATACATACAAATCATCGTTTTTATCATAGTACACTCAAGTAATTAAAACGCAAACAGCGATTACCATCCCACGAGGCGTAATAACGATATTAGATCGAATTACTTGAGCTAAAACAGAAGTATAGATTGTGCAATATTCATAGTGTTATGTTTTAATGTTCTACCAGATTAAATTCACTTAATTAAAAAAATATTTACTCCCCACAGAATTTTATGGCATAGAAGAATATTTAGATAATAAGTTTGATGAAAGTAAATACCTCTAAGCATGTCATTTATTTTTTTCTTCTGTTTATTTTTTTGTGTGATCTATGTTAGGATTTTGTGCGTATAGTCAAATAACGTTTCAATGAAACCTAGCTACTTCCAACGGGAGATATCAAAACGCAAGCAACTGGGATTAAAATTAAGTGCACTAGCTAATTAGTAGAGAATCTCAATTGAGTCTAGCCAATACATTTTGCTATGCGGCTACGAGCGAACGTCAAGTAATTGAAACCCAGAAATTCCGATGGTATGTTCCTAATTATATTGCTGAATGAGACCTAGAGATTACTTCAGTCAAAGGAGAAGGATCTAATTTGGGACCGTTGGTGTTTCTTGTATTTATTAAAATCTACTGTCGTATTAACCACTCAGAAGCCACTCTGCTTCTTAAAAAATTCATTTCAATATGAGTCGATACAAGCTCTCAATGTTGTATCTCTAATCGTTTGAAAACTTAACATAAGAGATGCTGAGTTTTGCGGTACATCAAAAAGAGTCACCCCTATAGTTACGAGTAGAATGTTGAAGGTGTTAACGTCATCAGTTAGAGACTAGTGTGTAATTGCGATTTTCAATATTGTGTTTTGCTTATTATTATTTTATTATATCATCATTTTGTTTTGTGGTTAAGCTGGCAGCCTGTTTATGGTTTTCCACTGTTGGGCTCTAAATACAGTTTATTTTGAACTATCTAAAAATACAAGAATGGAATGTATACTTGAGCAACAAGAATAACGAAGAGAAATAAAGAACAAAGGATAAAACTTAAAGAATTCGTAATAGCAGGAAAACAAAGAGCATTGGAAAGATTTTGGAGAAGCAATGGTAAATCAGGAGTTGTTTTTTAGAATATTAACAAAGAAAAGACAAACAAAATAAAATGATTTATATAAAGTCAAAAGAATGAAAATAGTAATGGCGTGAAAGCCACAATGATGCGCTGGATAGAATATTTTGAAAACGTACTCAATATAGAATAGAATGGAAGAGGAAAATCAGGTTTGCACAGAAAACAGTGACACTACTGAAAAAGGTGAAATAACGACAGAAGAAACAACAGAAACCATAAATCTAATAAATAGAGGCAAGGCGGCAGGAGAGGATTGAATAACATCAGGGATGTTGAAAAACGTGGGCGAAGATTGGATAAAACACTATTCAACGAGATATGGAATGAGCAAAGAATACCAAGAATAGCGCAACTCGAAGAGCCTTATTTACGTTAAAACAGCTGATTGAAAGAACATAAATAATACCACTGAATGTGTGGCTTTTATAGGTATCGAAAAAATCTTTGTATTCCACGAGAGTTGATATGGAATAGCCTTAGCAAAAGGGGAGTAAATAGTTGAGAAAGGCAATTGCTAGCATATGCAACAATACTAGAAATTAAGCGAGAGTGAGTGGATATGCAGTTAGAAGGATTTATGACTAGAGAAGGATTATTACAGGGGGAGAGAGGGTAGGGGTACTTACTCCGACATTTTTAATTATGTCCTCGATGGTATTTGAAAAGAAATTAAAAAGACAACAAAGAGAAACCTTGAAATATGATACAGAAATATACAAATAGTGGAAGTACCTGACAACACCTTCGCTAAAGATTTGGTGCTATATCCAGGGAGTGAAAGAGATTTACAGACAAACTTGTCAATGTTTAGGAAACAGCCTTAGAAAAGAGAAATATGAAAATTAGCGCTGATAAAACTAAAGCCATGTCAATGGGGAAAAGCAAAAAATAACAATTATTTTAGATAGAAAGACCATAGAACAGTTAGAGACGTCTAATAAATATACAAGACGGAAAAGAACAAACAGGAATTATCAGTGGAATTGAAAATTCGAGAACGCACACAACAACGCTTTTTAAGGAATTTCAAAGGAAATGAAAATAACGGTGTTTAACACAATACTCAAACCTAATTAATATACCGCTATGAAAGCTGAGTCTGAATCAAACAAACAAAAGACAAAATAAAAGAGCAGGAGATGAGGTATTGAATAGGTGTTAAAGGAGTCCTACAAAGAGACAGAATAAGAAATGAGATGATAAGAGAAGAATTAAAGGTGGAACCGACTTAGAAAGTATAGGGAGTCTGCAATTGGAATGGTTTGGGAGTGTAATTCCAACGCAGCCTTTTATGATGACACATATCTTCTATTATCCTTTTTATGTTTTTAGGCAGACTGTTCTGTGTTTTCGGTAAACGAAGAAAATATTCTAATAACAATATTGGAAAACGATTATTTTGGGAAACTTGTAGAACATTCAAAAAATGGAAATATCTCGTAAATTACAACAAATAAAATTCTCGAAATATCCCCAGTGGTATTATATATACATTTGTTATAAAATTTAATCAAACAAAGTTACGATCAGTGATAATATTTCGAAAAAGTATGTTACCGAACATCCCTAACCTTTGATCTGAAAAAAACTGTTTTCGTTAACAGTATACGCACATGTTACGGTGGAAATTACTGGTCGCTGGTCGAAGCGAGCCAATCTCCAATACACCGAGTTGTGTTCTAATAAAAGCTAACCCGCGGAACAGCTTTTGCCATTTCCCGGCGCAATTTCGGGTTCGGGAAAGCCCGACTACTTTACATTTTTATTAAGACTCGCACTTTGTATACCGAAAAATTTCACACACGTTCGCAGAGCGTATCCGTTTTTAAAGAATGTAACTTCGATCGAGCCGCACACAAAGGGAATACGTCGCCGGCTAAGACGCTATAAATTTCTTTAACGTTCTCGGATTCTTAACATCTAAAAGTATTGTGTGTGCGTCGCATGTATGTACCTCGTCGATGTAATGCTATTCATGGAATCGGCTGCGCAAAGATTTTCCATTCAGTATTTAACGATGTTTATTTGCGGTACAAATGCCCGAACAAAAAAGGCATCGCTTGTCACAGATGGAGGATTTGAATTTCTTAACTGCTTGGTTTAAAAGGAATAACGTCGGCAGAAGCAATCGAATATCTATTGAGTTGGTGATTTTACGAATGGTAAATTTTATTTTGGTTTGCTTTCAACTACTTTTACATCTCTCAATTTATTTAAATTTGTGGGCTTCCTAACGAAGCATATACAGGCTCTCCCAAGTTGAGGGGCCTATTAAAACATTTTATGGACATCATAACAACAAGAACTGTGCTATGAAACAACTGAACTAGTAACAGTGCATACAGCGCAAGCGTTTGTAAAGAGAATTCAACACGAAAATTGGTCAGTTTAACGACAAAAATTATATGTATGTTTGCGAGTGTCCAAGCAAATTGTTAAGAATGAATATTGCTGACTACTTCCCGACAGTGTTTTCTGCATCCTTACTAAAAATATGTAGTACTTTTTGTTTAGGAAAAGGTGCTTCCGTTGGTATTTTTCAGAAAGGATTCAAATACTCCGAAAATGCATCAATATAGTTAAATTTATTATCATAAATGATTGGAAAATTAAAAGGTGAATCCTGGAACAAGAGAAGAATAAAGGAAGTCGATCTCGAAGGAATCTGAAATGTATTGAATTTTATAGCTGCGACCGATATGTTAGGTTGGTGTCTTTGTCGATTTGAAACACAGTAGTACGGATGCATTGATGAGAAAAAAAATGATAAGAAAGTCATTAAAGTTAATGTAAATTTTCATATCAAAAAATTTGCAGTCAGTATTTACGTATTCACTTATCACTTTATGCAAGAAAACCTTACAGTGTACATCCGGGATGAATCATCTATTCAATTCATTTTCAGTACTTCTTTCAACAATTATCACGAAGTGTAATAAGTGCAACCGGTTTGTTTGCAATATTTATATCAATGTAGTAGAGATGACAATATTGTATCCAAAGTGACCTTTCAGAGTAAATTATTTTCACTTTTGCATCATTTCCGGTTGACCGGAAGTCGCCTTTAAATCTATTATTAACGGACTTAATTAAAATTAATATTAGCGATTTCTCTTAGTTTTAGTGTACCAGAGCAACTATCGCTTTCTTTAAATATCTCACATTACAGTTTTCTAATTCATTCATTTGGCAACAAATTCTCCATTATTCAGTACATATGAACATTGATAGATATAATTCTTACGCAAATCTTATTGTAAAAATGGATAACCATTCTTTAAAGTCTTATATAAAATTTCAGATCAAAAAAAATGACTCACCGTTTCTGTTTTCACTATCTGCTGGTTTCATTTGAATGGGATGGTGCATCTGAAACAAAAATTTAATTCTTATAGAGCAAATCCACGAAAACACGAAAAGTCATGGTTTTCTTAGCTCATGATTTATTTAAGTCTGTTGCGTTTTCATTATAGAGCAATGTCTATTGAGTGAAGAAATTTGAATTCACATGAAATTTTTAAGCGGTGAAGCTTTGCGAACGTCTTTTGGTGTTTCCATATCGATCGAGATATTTATTTCATAGATTATGGTTTCGACATAAATATCATAGTTTCTATAATGTTAGGTGTCAAAAATGCGAAGAAGGAAATTACATTATTTCACCAAAACGAGCTCTAACGTTTTGGTGAAATAATGTAATTTTCCTTCTTCGCATTTTTGACACCTAACATTATAGAAACTATGATATTTACTAACTATCTTATGTACAGCATGTAGTTAGTTAAATATAAATCCACTATTCAATGCCCATATCATAGAAAATCAAAATTCAAAACGCATAACTAAATGTCAAAAATATTAAGGAGATAACTACAAATAGAAGATTACTTATTTTGGAAGATAGGAAACGTAGAGTATCGCTTTATTTCTATACAGAATGTTCAATAAATAATAAAGATAAGAAAATTATTTTATAAATTATTATAAACGTCACCACATTATTAATTGTGTCGATTCTTCATTTTGTATCATTGTAAGATTTCTATTGATATTCCTCTATAACCAGCGGTTATCCCATCTATCCGCTCATGCAGTGTGTGAAACTAATTTGTGTATATTTTATTTTTGGTTTACTCGAACCAGAATGCCGATAAATCTGCCAACATCAAATTTCGCGATAACTGGCTGTTGTTGTTATTTCATCAAAAAGAAAGAACGGTGCTACAATTCTTCTCAATGACATAGCAACCAAATCACCAATTTTGACACGATGCAGTTGCCTCTCGTGGTAAATATGATAATAATTTACAAGAATTTAAAAAATTAGTATTGTTTTGCCGGAATAAATACATTTTAAAAGAATTTTAAAATATCTTAGATATTAACGGCTTTAGATATAGAGAGTACTTAATAAAAATGAAAGTAACTAAACTATCCTTTCCTTTTATGATATAAAATACAGGGTGATCCGTTGAAAATAATTGAGAAATGAATGTATTTGAGTTTTGACCCGGCCTGTTTTCAGTGTTGACAATTTTGAAAAAAATTCACTTTCTTATAAAACTGGACTAATATCAAAAACCCATGTTTGTCAAAGAAAAATTTCAGACTGTGTTGTTTGCAGTATTCAAGACTTTGAATTTACAGTGATTTGCATATAAAATTGACCATAACTCCTGAAACACGCTCTATAATTCAATGAAATTGTATATTGGGGGTGTGAGGCATGAGCTTAACCCAAATCCGAAATAATATACAGGGTATTCCATTTAAGAACACGGTGATATGACACACCCTGTATATATGAAAATAATTTTAAAATGTTAAGTTTAAGACTATCTACAATTTTCGTAAATAACTTTTTTTATATCTTATATGATAACGGATATATCGAGCTTCGCCACATTAATGCGTCACCTTGTATATACGATGCTTTGATCGTCATCCACTTACAAATACATCTGCTACCTTTACATTTTTTCTATAATTCTTCTGCACTCTCTTTTGCCAGAATTTATTACATGATACATTATTTTGGTTTACGAGAGAAATTCAAATCTCAATAAATCTGTTTCAACTGTGTCCATGAAATCTATTCTTTTACTACCTTATTCCATAAGTGTCTTATTGATTCTAAACGAAAACAATTATAATTTTTAATGTAACCGAAGAAGAGTGGGATCGGATCTAGAAGCACTTGAACAGCGTTAAAGATTCCGTCCGCACACATCCACGTCGAACTATTATGGACGAAATCGTTGTAGCTTTATAAAGTGACGACCATTCCTTGAATACAAAACCGATTCGGAGGATCGTTATTCGCAATCCCCTGGTATGCGTGCACGTCGATCGACATGTAATCGACTAGTAGTAGTAGTAGGTAGTCAGTCTGCGCGATTGTGAAGCGAATAAGTCAGCTTCGAACAGTCGTTTAAAGCGAAAATAACACGGCGGAATGCACGCGATCCGAATTCTCTTAGTAAATCAATCACGGCTCGGCCCGGAGATCGACAACTCTACTTCTGCTATTCTACGTACTATTTATGTTCTCCGGACTGAACGATATGGGAACTCAATTGAAACGGCTACCCGTCTGTCAGTCCGAAGACAATACCAGTTTTCCATCGCATTGCAGCTATCGCCTCTGGTAGCGCTAGTTGTGAACGGTTTCGCTACCGTGGATGTCGGATGTTCTGTACGCATCAGCTAATATTTCAATTCCCGATGTGTACAATACGTCCGCTTAGTTTTGCTGTAACAGCAGACATAAAATCTTTTCTATTTTCTTGAATTTGCAGGTTTTATTCTTCAATAAAATAATTGCTTGAAAAGCTCGAACATCAATTAAAATAACTAGTAATTATATTGTGAAGCGAAACTGTGTGGTACTGCAACGAATTTAAAGAAAAATCCAAGGGAAAGAAGAATACATGTCGAATATGACACAACATGCTGTTACATTCACCGTGTAACAGAAAAACAATTCTTTTCTTCTAAAATATTATTTTGTGATGTTTCGTAAGTATTTATTTAGGATA
>JARFOC010068748.1:0-16562 GCA_031763485.1 Osmoderma eremita | reverse complement strand
GTATTCTTTGGGTTGGTTTGGAATGTCGGTAACCAACTCAAGGATCTACCGTTTGGTAAACGGTCCGGTCTTCTAGTTTCTATAACTAAAACTCTAACAAGTGGTGCGAACGAAAAATTTGTACTTTTTGTTATACCGTTGTAATTCTACGAATGATAATGATTAATTACCTCGGCTTATTCTACTGATTTTTCGACATCTGTGACAAGAGTGTTGTTTTTATTAAATCTCCCTAAAAGTGCAGCTTTCTGACAAAATATTTCCTAATTGTAATTAATGCATTAACAGGAACATAATTATATGTACTCTACTTTTAATTATATTATTCAGAAATATTTTTGGTTTCGTATTATCTATATCATTCTACTAATTAACATTAATGTCACTCCTGATAACAATAGAAGTTACACCAGAGTCGAAAATCCTAATACTATAGTAAGTAGAAATAATAAACCTTCAGTTTGTCTATTGGCGAGGGACCATCATCCCTATGAGTTTTTGAACTCCTCCCTGCCGTAACAGTAGCAGGTTCTACCGAATCGTCGCCAGCAATGTCCAGATCTTGGTGTTTTTCTTCCGCTTGCGTTGTTGTTGGTGTTTGTGAGGTACTCGTAATATTTTACCGAATAAATGGTAAGTCCGGGAGGAGGGGGGGGGGAGGGGGATTACGATGTGTGATTGTTTTTTTACTGAAAAGAGAACACAGTGAAAATACGATTATTTTTAAAATATTTCTATAACTAAAACTCTAACAAGTGGTGCGAACGAAAAATTTGTACGTTTTATTATGCCGTTGTAATTCTACGAATGATAATGATTAATTACCTCTGCTTATTCTTCTGATTTTTGGACATCTGTGGCAAGAATGTTGTTTTTATTAAATCTCGCTAAAAGTGCAGCTTTCTGACAAAATATTTCCTAATGGAATTTTGTAATTAATACATTGTTAACAGGAACATAATTATATGTACTCTACTTTTAATTATATTATTCAGAAATATTTTTGGCTTCGTATTATCTATATTATTCTACTAATTAACATTAATGTCACTCCTGATAACAATAGAAGTTACACCAATATCTCAAAAAACTTCATACACATGACTAAGTGATACAGTTTCATATTTGAAAAGTGTTAAACAGGACCACTGACAGTTTTGACCGCTTTTGTGACGTTTTAAACCACTGTGCGCCGCAACGCGTGGCTGTTCCAATTTATCGGCCAGCAGTTTCCGCCACAACGGATAGCCGTTCCATTACATCGGGCGGGCGTTCCACTACATAGGACAGCAGTTCCATCACATGAATTTAAGACGTATATTAGATGTAGATTATAAGAGGACCTTTTACCCACTGCTCATTCAGACAGTTAACTATGTCTAGGAAGGTTAAAAATGATCAAGCGTATACTCATGATGTGCATTAAATGTGAAAGCCAATGCTTCGTAAGAACCTAAATCATTACATTCCACCTCATATATGAGGGAGTCAGTGTCAGTATAACAAACTCGCGCCTTATCACCGAGTCGGCTCCTCATGTACGAATAATGAAAGTCGTAAATTTTTAATTTGGATATGTTGAGTATATACATGCCAACGTAAATAGGCTTGTTAAAATATACCTCGGTTTTATTGAATTCGATAGTCACCAGTTCTCATCAAATATTGTAGAAGATTTAAAATTCCTTTTGCTAATCAACGCCTCCCTCCACTCCATACGGCCCCCTCTCATTTAGTTACCAATTTAATAGTGGAGTGCTTACAGATATTCTCCATAATTTTGCCAAAAACAGCATTATTCATAAGCTTGAATAAGTTCTTTTCAAATTCGTTCACAGCCGCTGTTCGCAATCTCGTACAATGTAAGATTTAAGCCAAAATGAGTGTTTAAATTTCAATACCCGATGAATTTTTGATAGAATTAACCCATCCTCTAAAGCTTGATGCAGTTTCCTAAAATGTATAACATACCGCTTTTTATTGTATAACGTAGCCAGTAAGTAATTTTTGTTGTTTTGAATTTGGCGGTGCACGATGTTCAGGGGCAAAATGGGAGAGTTTTATGAGAAACGTGCGTATTAGGCGGGTACTCTTAGTCAACCGTCAGGATTATCTTTAGGTACATTGAAATTAAATTTTCTGAGATCACCTTCTAACCACTCTAATCCTAAATAAGGTAGACACTGTAACATTGTTCAACCGTATTGATTATTAATACCATAATCAAAAACTTTGATGGTTGATCTGATCGATAATTCGATAAATATTTGTTATTAACTGCTGCATATCGTTTTGAACATTGGCTTAGTCCGCCCCGAATACCGCGTTCAATCAGCATAACCATGTCGATGTCTGTTAGTAGATCTAGATGTACTTGAGTATGTTTAAGTACACAGTCCCAAGTATACCCTGGTAATGTAACATAATGAGCGGTGTCTAAGCCGTAAGTTTTTAAACAGCTGAACCGAAACTGCTCATATACATCAGCCCCAAACAATATGTCTGTTTTCAAATATAAATCACTATATTCTCCTAAATGATTAAAGTTGAAAGAGTTACACACGGTATTGGCATGTGCATATTCTTCATCCGTAATGTGTGTAAATCATGTGTCATTGAGTTGTAAAATTTTCATCCGGTAAATTTGTTTCGTTTAATTTTGAAAATGAATCAACATAATCATACCGTAACAAACCTCTACGTCTTAATAACATAAATTTTGAATCATCTAAATTCTCAAACTTGATTTCGATGGAAATAGCTTTAACTAACGTAGACGTATTGAAGTTTGCTAGAAATGTACCTCATTTTCGAGATGTGTTCATGAGAGATCGTTTACTCAAGCCATCCGTTAAAATTGAATGTGCGGTAGTCAATTTGGATTCCTCAGAAGATCCCGGAACGCATTGGGTTGCTTATTATAAGAAAGAAGGTTTAGTGTATTATTTTGATTCGTTTGGGAACCTAAATCTCGCAGAGAACTAATGGCGTATTTCAATATGAAAGAAAGAGTAACAATTAAATACCATCACGGTAGATTTCAATCAGAGAGACGGATGGAGACATGGAAGAAATTTTGAAATTGGTTTTATTACCAATACATAGAGCTAAAGTGTACAGACAATACTACGAATCATTTCTGGCGACGCCTATCGCCTAGGTTTCAACAACCCTGACTTTATGCCTAAAGAAATCTCTATTTCCCGAGTATGTAGGCGGAATTTTGTGAGATGACTGGTAATTATTAAAAGTCCAGATAATTTATGGCAGGCTCGTCTAATGGAAATTCTACCCTACAAACGGTTACAAATACGTCGTATAAGAAAGCTTCAATAGCTGAAAGGGTTATTCGTATGGTGAAAAGTAACCTGCACAAAATATGCAAAGTAGATATTGATGTTAAGTACTCTGTGTTTGACAAGAATTATCGGTCAAAAAAATGAAGTATATAAAAAATATATAAATATACCTCTGAGATCACACAACACGTTTGATTGTATAGCTTCCAAACTTTTGCACATGTCTTTAAGGAAAAACCAGAGACATCTAACGTCCAGTCGCGGATTCATGGAATGATCCCAAAACGCGGTAACTAAGTTACCAGTAACAAACAGAGTATTTGACTTGCGTCAAATCACGGTAGTGTAACTTTTAGACGCCTTTCTAGATATTCGTAGATTTTATTTAACGTTGTGTCATTCCTCTGTGATACCAATATGTGGTCTAATCTATTGGTTTCTCTCCCAATTGCGTTAGCACAGGTTTGTAATCCGCTCTAATTGTGTATTCTTTCCCACAGAGGAACTGCTCCGGATGTTAAGAAACTTGATGTCAGAAACTCAAGTAACCACGAGCGCTCCTTTCTCGGCCTGCAAGTATCTCCGTTCCGTATCGCTCAGTGTTTTGGAACAAAAATATACCGGTTTCCAAGTTTTGCCTGGTTGCAGCTGCTGCAGGACACCACCTAAACCATCGCGGACGCATCAGCACTAATTCTGGTTCAATATTAAAATTAACTAAAACTGGTGCGTTTGCTTGTTGTGCGTTGTTTTTCATCTCCTGGAAACGTTGTTGATGATCACTTGTCCATATAAACTGGTTCTTTTCATGAAGTAACTCTCAACACGCGCGACTTATTGCAAGACTTTTCTATAAACCTTGAAAGATATGTAAATAACGCCAAACACCTGCTAACTTCAGTCTTATCTTTGGGTGCTGGGTATTTCAATATAGCTTCTACATTTCGATTATCTGGAGTAATTCCTTCTTTACTAACATTGTAGCCAGGGTATTTAATCTAGTGTATTGGTATTTCACACTTTGTCTTATTGAGACTGATACCATTTGCAGCTCATGTTATTAAAGTTTATGTTAAATTTTTGTTATGCTCTCCTTTTAACCGTAAAAATGCCATTATCGGCGCATGGTTTATTGCTGGAATCACCATACTAGCGAAAGCAATGAAAGGGGTACAAGCATTAAAGACGGCATTTTACGGTTAATTGTTTTTGGCATTTTTGATGTTTCTTATGCTCTCCTTTTGAACATCCTGTTATTAGAATGTCATCTGCATGAACTACCACTGCCTGTATGCTTTCTAATAAATTGCTCAATGTTCTCTGGAATACTTCGGGGGCGCTGGATATTCCGAATGGCGGCCTTTTATACATATATCTACCAAAACGAGTTTTTAAAAGGAACATTGTCTTGGTCTCACACGCATGATCCTTTTTCGGAGTCTTTCGAGAACCTCTGGGTAAAAATGTTGATTAACTGTCTGATCTTGAGCCACGAACTCTTTGTGAACGATTCCGTGGCTATCAAAGAAACAAAGCAGCATGCTCTTGATCTTAGATTTGCTCTTTCTTGGGCTTTGGAGAGCCTGAAATGTGCCATTCCATGCTCTGGCGTTTTGTTTGCTGGTCATACTCGAACACCCAACTCTCATCACCAGTAATCACACGTTCCAAAATATTTTCATTATTTTCAATCGTCTCCAAAAAGTCAAGGCATCTTTCTCCCCTGATGTCCTTTTGTTCCTGCGAAAGGTTTTTTGGGACCATTTTTGAGCAGATCTTTCTCATTCGCAAGTCATTGGTCAAAACTTAATGAACGGTGGTCTGGAACAAATTCAATTGTTCCCCAATCATTCGATCCAATTCCCGCAACCCGTGGTTATTTGAATTATTTCGAATCTTAGTTGATGCATATGCCGTGGTAAATCCAATAGGTACCATCTTTGTCGCTTCGGCCAAAATCTCGTCCGCTTTCGCCTCAGAGATACCGTTTATCTTAACTAGATTTTTTTTGGGCGTATAAGCCACAGCCTCGATAGTGTAGTAGCCGGCTGTTTTTAGTTTCTTTATATCCTCTGGAGTTATGTCACTAATACCCTATAAATTCCATATATGTTTTTGTAGACTCGAAAAGGCAAATTCTACAGTAAATAGATATACTCAACCGCCAATTTATCTGTCGACGCGGGCCCAACTTCTTCGATTGCTTCCGCACTCGCTGCTGCTGCTGCTTCTGCTGCGGCAGCAGGCTCAACTGATTCGCCACCAACGACGCTCGCTTCTACAGGTTGATCTTTTTCTGCCGAGGTAGTAGCAGTCACCGTTGCATTGGGGCCGCCCGCAATCATTATGTTAACGCTGAAATCTATAAACTTAAGTGAGAAAGTTTCTGCGCCCTCTACCATGCGGTCGGAATTTAAAATTTATGGTGGAAACTTTAACCATGTATGATTATGATCTTTACTTATCATTATATAGGGGTTCTTAGCTCCTTTAACGCTTTATTATTAAAAGTATGTCCGTGGATTTGTACCTATAAGAAACAATTACACATATTCTTTTATGTTCTTCAAATTTACTTTTATAATAATAAAATATTTTAATGATATAGTTATATTAAATTTATTGCCCAACAGATCCTAAAAAGTATCTAATTACAGGACAAACACAAAATCATGAGTTATCAAATATAATCTCAATATGGTATACTAAACTATAGTAAACTGCAGTACAACCTCCATTATCTCATCTCTGCTCTGATGTTTCCAATATTAACCAAACATGAATATAAGTACATTTTGCTTTATCTGAGTTTTAAATGGTTACGATCTGGTGGGCGTGCGAGCGTTGCTGTGGGTGTGTACACAAGAAAATAGCCCACCTGGATGCAACTTATTCGATAAATAAAATATGACATGAATATTAGAGTCAGGATAACGGGGGAGTCCGTAGTAAAATACAGAGGAGCCTTAAAATAACTTTATTTACAGACAAGTAATCTAAATTCAGCATAAACAACAATTAATCGAGTAAAAAAAGCAAAAAAGGAAGAAGAAACCGAGATAATAATGAACCCAAATTGATATATAACAAAAAGCACAGTGAATGGAATGAATAATTAACACCAAAAGAATTTTTTTTGACAGACAGCACACGTAATTTGACTGAAACGTGGTAGACGCAATTTCTGCAGTGATTTTGAATATTATGTCTGGCAGTTATTACAAGGACCGCAAAATAATTTAAAAAATATGTGATGTAAAGAAGTGTGAGTGATATTTAACACGTTGCTTGAAGGCAAGGGGCTTCGAAGCGTGGTGATGCTGAGGGGCAGCGTGATGGCGTTAAGGTAGCATTACACAAGTCGTACTGGATTGGTACGTAACTAAAGAAGCGTTGGTCGAAAAAAGAGAGCGAGCGTTTTACGTGAGGCGCTTATGAAGACTTCCCTAGTGACCGCAGGTAACAAGAGTTGGCCAGTGAGCGTAGACGTACAAGTGAACAAAGAGTCATAAAATATTGCAATGTTTAAACACAAATGATTAAATTTGATTAATTATGGGAGGCTAGAATATTTTACGATTGCGCGAACGTCACCGCAACCTTTAAAATCACACCTCACACCATATTTCACGAATGGTGTTTGAAAATTAATAAAACGGTGTGAAAGAAGTTACCACATGATGGGGGCATGAGTAATTTTTGTAACTGACAGAACGAATTCAAAAAAAACTACTTCAGGTTTGCTTTCAACATAACATGCATACTGTTGATATTGGCTGTGATATTAAATTATAAAATAATTATTTAATATTAAGAATTATTTTTGTCATATACAAAGTGAATTCCTTTTTCTGCGTTTGTATGCAATTTGAAATGCATATGTATACATATACTTTATTTTCCAAGCTATTCCATTACCTTTGAGAGTGTTGGTCCGAATTATTTCGGTTAATGGAAGTTCTACTGTATATACAAACTTATGAACTATATATATCCTTAGTATGTCCGCAAATACACAATAAATCCTCGACGCACAGCATCGTAGTAACAAATACGTATCGATTATAGAATAACTAAATCACACAATATTTCAGAAATACCAAATGTATATCGAGCATCGTGCAAGAAACCACACTGAACTGTATGTGCTATAGAGCCACACCCAACAACACAAACAAGTCAAATGGTGTTGTTAAATAGCCAACTATATACAACAAACATTTGCCAATTGACGCTTTTCAATGCTTGGTGGTTACATACAATGCCCCGTTTAACGTTTTTTTTCTCTGAATTATCGCGGACAGAAAACAAGAAAGATAGAAATCCATCAACTTAGGGCGCATAGTATTTTTCCAGAAATTCTCATCCCTGTATATTTTTTGTACAAACAGCGCCTGCCCTTCGTCAATAATTACAACGAAGTAACAAATTTGCCGTGTTGTTATATTTAGCTCACCTTGTATCTACAAAGTATAAATAGAATGAATTATTATAGAGTGTCCACGTATGTCCGCTTCATTTTTGCAGTTATTTATTTATACGAGCAATAACAGACAATACAGATCCATCATGATTAGTATAAAGTCGACAATGTACTAAACGTCTCCAAGAGGACTGTAGTTAAATTGGAAAACCACCCAACTTCAGACTTAGAGGGCTAGAGTGTTTGCTGTTTTTTCGACTCATTCAACAAGATAACTGACAGATGTATTTAGAAACAGTTACAAGCTTGGTAGAAGCAATGACGATTTTCCTTCAATACTGGTTCTCCATTGGCAGTATACTTTAAACACAATTGTTTATTGTAACGTATAACATCATGTATACTTTGCTTCTTAACATTTATTTCTAAAATTGCATCATCTCCAATCAGTCCTAATACATTGATAGAATTTTTATCTAAAATAGTATCATTACCATCTAGCGAGACATGCTCTATATCAACAAATAACCCCGCAGATCGGACAGGCAAATGGAATATTTCTTCAAATAACTTTCTGGCGATTCCCTGCATGGTTTTTCCATATGCTATTGCAGGTGTTTACAGAGGTGTGCTATATAAGTTTTTTAATAGTATATGGTGTAATGTGCTTCCTTTTCACAATGGCTCCAAAATTGGAAGCTGTTAAGCGGTAAGCTTTTTGTAGATGTCGTTATTAAACTGTCCAATCGCAGACACAGTGACTCTCCACTACTCTTCTTGTGATACCTATTTCACAATACATAATCATCAATTTTTGGTATGTATTAGTAATACGCACACATGCAATACATGCAGATGAGTGAATCATGAAAATTCGGTGTTTACGAATTTAATACATATTTAAAAAGCACCTGCAAAGATTTCCAAGTTCTTTTATACTCACAATGTAAGTCTGCCTTATTTAACGGTAGCTGTACCGTGTCTGAATCATTTTCAAAATGTTTTATTTGATTTTGTGGTTTTTTTCCGTTGTATTCTATTTTTGCTTTACAATATATCGAATGATAGCGTGGAACCTCATACCTGCGTTGTAGTGCAATGCAGCCAAATACGTGCGCATTTGACAAGAACCTTGGATAAGATTGATTCGCTTGCAACGATTATATTTGGCCAAGAGGTTCATAAGCGTCTCTGCTTTAGTATTATTTTCATAATAATAAAGCAAACCATTGCATGAGCTTTCGCACACACGAAAAAATATACAATTAGATAGTAATACACTCACCGGCACGAAAAACGGGCACTTTTTTTTAAAAATAAAATGAATGTCTTTTTACAACTGGAAACGTTAGTTATTAGGTTTGAGATGACTACATTGCTAGATTACTGTGTAATTAATTTGTGTAGAATCACTTAGAAAAAGAAAATTGCTTCCATTGCAATATCATGAGAGTTACGGAAACTTTCTCAAAATAAACAAGACATCTTGCATGCGCCTTGAAAGATTTGCTTAATAAGTTTAGGTACGAACCTCTATAACAGTTATTATTCTTCTAGGTATTGCTTCAATGAACTGCCGTCTGTTGTTTCTAGGTTATTTTCCTATTCTTGCCGAAGAACCTGCTGAAGTTCTTCGAGGGTTGTAGGAGCAGGTAGACGATTACAAATTCTTCTACCGAACATGTCCCAGATATGCTCGATAGGATTTAGATCGGGACTACTGCCGGCCAGTCCATTAGAGGAATGTCAACTTCATTCAGGTAGTCCCTCATTACTCCAGCGACATTTGGGCTCGCATTTTCATGCATGAGAAGGAAGTTGTCTCCTATAAATTCAGCATAAGGGACAACATAATCTTGCAGTATCTCCTCAATATACTTTACAGCTGTCCGTGATCCCCTGAACGTACAAATCGGTTAGTGCTTGCGTAGATATTCGAACCCACACCATAACTGAGCCTCCATGAAAGCTGACCCTTTCACTAAAAGTATAGGGTGCAAGCCGCTGTAGTGAGATACTCTGTTCCTGTTAGCAAACAGTTTGACGTTTATAACAAAAAACAAAACAAACTAAACGTTTGAAAATTACGCCAGAAACTTGATTACAATATGACATAAAATACGACATATCCAAAGTTGTACATCCTCCAGCTCATAACGGGGAAAATCCATCGCAAGAAGGTTATCACAAGTATTGTCGCTTGATTTAATCAGGAACATGCGTAATATTTGTTAAAACTCCCTCATTTCCAACGCTATTAGGCAAATTTGTGCTTACAAAGGTGCCCGTTTTGGAAACCCAAAAATGTTAGAATTGCGAACTAGATTAAGTGCATTATAAACTATAATTTGTTGTGAAAATTAAGTACCATTCCGTTGAACCAAAGTTGAAACGAGATATTAGGGTCAAGATATTCCAAAGGTTTGTTTTTAAACAATAAAAAATTATAATAAACTTATTTTTTACTCTAATCCTATTTTACCTATTCCTATATTACTCTAAGACATCGCAAAGTATACTCTATTACCAGTATACGTCATTTAAAAATATACTCTAAATGCGATAGAAAAAAGAATCTAATTTAGTATAAATTTAACTCTATACACATACTTAATAATAATAGAGTGAATATTTTCTACACTAAAGTTTATTAAAAAGTACTCTACGAATTACACATTGGATATGTGTAGATATTTTACACTAAAAACAGTGGGACTTATATACACACTAGCTAGAGTAAAAAAATCAATCTACTCTTCGAACTGTGTACGGTCTTCCAAATTTTTTTATAACATGGTTAATACAATCGATATTTTCAACCTCTTTTCCAAAGACAACATCATTCTTTATGCGACTGAAAACACTCCCTCCGCTATTACTTTTAAATATTTTAGCCCGTGCATCAAAATGCTGTTGTTGAAACCTTCTACTATTACATCTGCCTGCATGCTGTCGATGATGAATCCCCATTTTTTTAAACAATTATATTTCACAAGTTTCCTCTTCAAATTTACAGCACTAGAGCAGATGCAACAATACTTGTTGCGTTACAAGGAAGACTTTGCCAGTTTCTTTGCCAATAGCTACAGCCTGTAACAACAAACGCTTATAAAAGTACAAAACTATCTTATACAACAATTACTGTTCTAGAGAGAGAATTATAAGAATGTCCATGCGATCTTTTACTCCAGCCGTCGTCGCAATAGACATATATATATATATATATAAGGTGTTTCATTCTCACTAAACTGGTTCCTTTCAACTGCTAATGCAAGCTTTTCTTTCCCCGCTGCTTCCCTAAAAGTACACAAAATGTATTTACATTTATCCCCAAGTTTGTTTTCTATCTTTTGAATTGTAGAGTACTCCAAGCAAGGTATACCTAGCACACTCATTATGCCTTGAGCATGCGTATATGTACTTCCACTGCTCAATGTACCCCATACAAAAGCTACCTTTATAACAGAATCTACGGGGGTATTTATATAGTACTATATAGAGGATACATTGAAGAAAATAATTTTGCTTGACATATTGTATTTCTACGAGTCCGTATGTACATTTTTTGATATGATCAGTTTGCTTCTTAAATAGTCAATGTTGACTATGCTTTTCCGTTTGTTTTTTGAAACCTGACTTTTTGGTGGTTCTGTCTCCACACATACTTTATGACCCATAGTACTGAGAGAATTAAAAAACGGTTAATACGTGATGAAGTTTTTAATACAAAATGATTTCTTCCGTACATACTATGATACCTGATATAAAAAAGTACACAATACTTGTTTTTATGTAATCACTGTTGTTTGGTTTAATCAAAAAGGTATATTCGCAAAGTTATAGTGGCAATTAGAGCCCTTATTTTTGTTTTATTCATTTCCGGGTGCGAAACAAACTGTATCATGTGTGCACGCTACGTAATATTCTACCATGGGAAACCACCGCAACTGCGTAAATAGTATCTAAACGGAAAAGAAGATGAATACAAATTAGCGGTTTTCTGTAAAAATTTTTTTTATCGATAATTATATCAGGACTGGCAATTAGTTTGAAACAAATGGGGGCATCTTTTTATTATCGGTTTTTTTTTCATTACCTCTCAGAGCACACTATCTTTATGAGCATTGTAACAGCCGCTAATAACGGGTGCTGTTGTCTATATTCAACCTCTATCACTAGGGTTGAAGTTTCGGTTCTTAAGTAAGCAAGGGTACTGGTAATTTTTAGGGACAAATGAAGACACTCAGATATTAAATTCACCTAACTATATTAAAATAAAACAAAAGATAATTTAGTAAAAAACCAAACAACAAATTATCAAAAAATAATTAAATTTAAAAAAGTACTTAAAACATCAAAGAAAGATTACAAAGAAATGAAATTCAATTTTACGGAATGGTATTCTATTAAGTTAGACCCCAGCAGAATTACAAACAATATTAACCGTATACGACTCACACTATACCCTTTTCGAAAGTCACAGAAAATATTTTTAATTAGTGACGATTTCGGACAATAAATTAATATGAATTTTTATGAACACTTAAATAACAAAAAAAATATGTATAAAAGAAAAAAAAATAGTACTGCTGATCACTCCCGCACTTGTTCTCATGAACTTCCCGAACAGAACTCTCCTAATCTTTAGAAAAACATACTTGTATCACAGTATATACCTTACCAGTAGTTTCACTTCGTGTCGGCACCTTTGATCTTTTGAAATAAAACTGCAACTCGCGCATCGAACTGCGCACGAGGGACTCAGGGGTTATATGCAGGACCGGATTGACACGATATTGGAAAAAGAGCTCAAATTGAATATAAACGCCCAAACATTGGTATAATAGTTTACAAGTGTAATATTAGTTAAATTTACTAAGAAAAATACAAGATTATTATTGTTTTGATAAATTAATGCATATTATATGCGATTTGTGAATGTGATTATAAGTATTTACCTAGATAATGCTGGTAATCCTTTAATTTTCCTAGAGATTAATAAACAGTAAAGTGAACAACTACTGCTGCCTTTAAATAAAACTGGAATTGCTTGTGTAAACATGTAATATTCATAATTATAGGTTATTTCATTAATATTTGCGTTCAATTTTACATTTAAAATGAAATCCTTAAGTACCTACCTAATGATGCCCTTAAATAATTAACAAGTGTTATTTGTAAGGAACAGGAAATAGTTATGGTGCTTAACATATTCTATGTGTCTAGTAAATGTATTTCAAAAAGCCCTTATTAAGGGATTTACCTGCAATAGCCATAATCCTTTAATTTGCTCAAAAATAATTAAACAATTAAGTGAACCACAATATAAGCGGTTTTCAAATAGTACCCAATTGTCTTTATAAACATTTAAATAAAAATTAAAACTTTTGTTATTTAATTAAGATTAAAGATACTACCTATATATTGAAGTTAAATTTGATTATGAAACACTTGTAAATACTCTGCTAGAGACGCTGAGACACAAAGCCACGCTAACGACACAATACAAAATGTGGGGCACGTGCCCCGCCGAGGTGGTTTTATCGGTTGTAAACAAGCCGTAGCTCTGGTAGCGTCGTTACTCGCTTTTCCAATATTGTGTCAATCCGGTCCTGCTCAATCACCTCCTGAGTCCCTCATGCGCAGCTCGATGCGGGAGTTGCAGTTTTATTTCAATATTTTCAGGGAGCGAATTTACTGTGTAAGGTATATACTGTGCTTTTATCAATTGCAATATTACAGAATAGAAACAAGTATGGATGTTACACAAATGTTTTTAATGTACAATTTTTCTAATCGACATTTACTTACACTATCAATCTAGCTTCTATCTGGTGTGCCTACACAGATGAAAATCAGCATTTTCGTTGTAAAGACCATCCATGCACTTCATCGTTCGTTCACACCGGATATTCATATTACATGTATATGATTTTAATGTGCCCATCATACTAGGGGCACCATATTATTGCAGCGTATTCCAGCTTAGACCTCACCCGAGGGAAGAATAGCGTCTTTAAGGAATCAATATTTCCAAATGATCTGGTATTTTTTACAATAAAGCCCCATCATCCTCATTGCATCCTCAAACACCACACTAAGATCTTTAGCTTTATCACAACGCATGAATAATTGTACAGACATATTAATATAACAGGATATATTCTTTCAGGCCTAGCACCTTGGCACTAGACAGCAACATATTGATCAAATAAACTATAAAGCACCTTATAACATATATCACAAGCGGCATCTACTTCCACGCAGGCATCCAGAACCGATCAGTCAGACTCCGCAATGGCCTCATACAGATGGAAATCAGCTCTTGCACATTAATACTTAAATTATTCTATTTTTCAATTTTTGAAATATCTTTGAAATTAATGGGAAACTGAATACCTTGCAAGTTGAGGGCAGTAGTGTAGTGCGGATAAGGTGAAGTTCTGTCTGAATTGTAATTTGTTGGATGTAATGCAGCAACCAACGACCACGCCAGACACGCATTATCATTATTTTTAATATTAATACATGCCTTCTTCGCTTCTATACGTGGAGGAAGCTTCATATAAGATGACCCCGCGATTGGTTCAAAAGAATTTATATGGATTTCAAAACGTGAAATACTTTTAAAAGCAAATCCTGAATACTTTTCCTGAAACTCGTCGCTTTTGGTTTTAATGATTGATCATAAATGTTAAAAATATTGGAAGTTTCTGTAACAATTTCATACCGGGTGTTAAGGGGTTTACAATCAGTTGTTTGCTCATCATTTTTGCTTTTTACGTAAAAAGCAAGTAATTCTAATTGAACTTTAACATTTGTACTCTTGACCGTGCGTTTTATTAACTGACATACTTTACTTTTTATATTTTCAAATAAATTTGGATTGTCGAAATTATGAGTACTTAATATCCTAAATGTTGCAATACGATTTTTAAAACTACTTGTAATCTTATACACCCCTTCCTCCAAGTAATAAGTATTGTGAGTTACATGATTTTGAGAACGCAAATGTGCATGATATTTGACGTTCGTTAGAAATTCACATCCACAACAAGAAAATCGGTTCTCGTGGCTACTGCTTACCATTCCCATTGTATCTGATGGTTTCGACTTCAATTTTTTCTTTGTTAGTTCATATACATGCAAACGAGTTTCCAGTCCTATCCACAAATTTCGAAAAGAAAGATACTGTGGACCGTTCTAAGATGACGTTTTCGTGCATCCTTTCTTACAAAGGCTTTTGAACAAATGGGACATTTTTGAACTTCGGATGAAACAAGATGGTGTAAGAATCCTTGTACGTTAAATATTTTTGAATATCTTTTCTAGCTCTATGTGCACAATCTCGCAACATTCTTTATAACTTGAAACGCTAAATAGAGAGTTTTTTAAGCCACTACCACTCCAGTTTAGCTCATTTTGGATGTAGTTATATAATTCCAAAGATTCTATTTGTCGATGATAATCATGACGTGTTTTAAAAGGGGTGAGATAATGAATTGCCCAATCGAAGCAACAATATAAGGAATTTTAAATTTTACTTGTAAAGTAAAAGAAATTGATGCATAATTCCGTTTGATCATGCAAACATGTTCTATTGTTAGAATATATAAGAATTCATTAAATTTCGAAGGAGTGATAAAATCATAATTTTCCCAATCAATTGTGGATTCATTTATGACGAATTTTTGATATGACAGGATCTGGTAGCGATTTTACAAGTTTTGACTAAAACGGTCTTTGCTTTTGTTTTATTATGTTCCAAGATAAACTTTGTGGTAGGTGGTGCTTAAGTAAAAACATATTTAAATATAAATCTAGCTCAAAACGTTCCAGAATAAATTTGATATAAAGATTCTTAACAACATTTTTCAGAAAATGATACTGCATAATTAAGTAATAATTTTTTCTCTATATATACACACGTATGAAAGTGAAGGGAAACACTTTAGTGTAAACAGCAAAAATATATTAGAATAATTGTGTGAAATATCACGTAAAGTGAAAGTTAGTTTGTTTATTAAGATTTGATTAATAATTGGCTCACTACACCCAGGTAAGCGTTGGATACAATAAATATCTTACGCACAGAAGTCGGTTCACTGCAGTCGGTAGGTGTTAGATATATACATAATTTGACTTTTCACCTGAATCATGCATAAGAATGTATTAGAATATTAATAACAGATGAGGGGTGCTAGATTTAAGACATTATTTGGGTTAGAATTAGTCAGTGCATACTAAAGACATCTAGAAGCAACAATATCAGAGTACCTAGGAATTGAAGGTAACTAATCATTCTTTTCTGATAGCTTATATTGTTGTGAATTAAAATCATAATATATTTTAATTACTAGAAATGGAAGCTTTAAACACAGTTTCTGCAGAATGGATTAATCCAGTAATCAAACTAGCTGAAATGCCTCCAAAGATTAAGAGAGCCAAATTCGTACATACAAAATATGGGAAATCTGTCCTAATAGAACTGGAAGAAAACATTGCGTTACCACAAAGATATGTTCAAGCAACACAAGACCAACATATTACTCAATTCAGCACGCAAGAATTGTCTGTATTTATTAAGGAAACTCCAGTGGTAAATGAAAAGAAGACACCTATCTTAGAACTTCATCGTTTATAAGTAGTTTTAATTAAAAACTACTATAATATATTGACCGCTACATTCTGTTTCAACCCACTTCGTAAGTTTCAATACTTATTTATTATTCTGAAAATAATGTAACAATAAACGTGCCACCCAACTGGTTGTTTGTATTTGTCTTTAGTTTGTATTCTAATGAAAACATCTGTAAATAAATACATTTTTTATTAAATAA
>JARFOC010068692.1:0-16567 GCA_031763485.1 Osmoderma eremita | reverse complement strand
AATATATACTTTCACAAAATTTCATTGCTTTGTCACTCTGAAACCCTGCCTGATAGAAAAATTCCGAAAACAGATATGAAATTAGTGTAAAAAGTACTACCACTCACGCACTTTACCTCACAAAAGGGTGATTTACTTAACTGTGAAGACCATGTTCCCTTTCTTATCACATATGCATGCAGTCCCGGCTGCGATATGGTGTTGTCTTTTGAGGTGATGCTGTGAATGTTGAGAGAGCGTTTGAATTACAACAGGCCGGTTTGAGAGTGACGTTTCAACTAAAAAGTAGAGATTCATGTTAATTACTATTTAAAAATAATGAAATACTTTGCCTTGTTTTTTTACATACTAGAATCAGCTGTGTTCGTTAAAAGCAATTATATACCAATATAATAACGCTTGCTTTTTCCACATATAATTATAGCATTTCGAATTTATTTTAAACCTTCTTCCGGACATAAGCTTTTATCCTCAAGGGTAATTGGAATAAATCCGAAACGTTACAATTATAAGCTTCAAATCTGGAGCGTTATTTACCACCTTCAATTCAAAGCCCCAAATCGGCCAGTTTACTTAGTTAGTGAATGTAGTAGGTATAGGTATAATATTCATACATTTCTGTTTATCTATTTTGTTACTAGTTTGTCATATACATATTTATACGTTTCTTTCGTAGTTTTGTTTATTCGTTATACATGTATATGCGATATGCACAAAATAGCAATATACAGATGTCATAATAAATTATAATAAACTATCAGATATTTATCAATATCTTCCGCAGTAAGCCGTATTTCTCTTTTGAGTAGATATATTTTTAAGTAAAGAAAATGATCTTGCAATGTCACCATTTGTCAGCGATGCCAGTGATGCGATAATGCTTGAGTTCTTGTGATGGATTTGTATTTTCTGCAATACATTAGTTATCGCACTTAAGTCTTTATAGTCCGACTTTTTTTTTAATCTGTTGAACGCAATTGCATAGTTTTCTTCCGACGTTCTTGAGATAATTTTCAAGATGCGAAATTAGTGTTATACATTTAGTTATAGTATCCACTAAAGTAAAATTCTGTGTTTGAAGATATTTGATGGTGTTTGCTGTTAGTTACTTTTACGAGAATGCTTCTCTTATTCTGTTTCTCATATCACCATTCAGTCGTCCTTCCAAAAAATGTAGTCCAATTGCGTAATCTCCTATCTAGTACCTAAAACTGTCTTACTATCATTTTCCACCATTAATTAACGTCTCTTATTTCCGAAAATCAACATGATTTTATGATAGGTAGATCGACAGAAACCAATTTAGTTCATATCACTCAATACATTAGTGAAAAATTAGATAACAGGATACAAGTTGATGCAATTTACACAGATCTGTCGAAAGCATTTGATGTTATCGATCATTCACTTTCAATACAGGAACTTCGTTCTTTTGGCCTTTCTTGCACTCTTGTGAAATTATTATAATCGTACCTGAAAGATAGATTTAATTATGTTGTGTATAATGGATATACCACAAGTAGCTTCAGACTCTGATCCGGCGTGAGGCAAGGCTGGAATCTTGGTCCTCTTCACTTTAACTTATTTATAAATGATTTAGTGTCATGATTGGACTGTGAAGTATTGGCGTATGCCGATAATCTAGGAATATACAAATGAATTGGTGGTATTGCTGATTGTATTGAACGGCAATCAAATCTTACTAAGATATATCGGTGGTGTGTGGACAATGGTCTTAAAATTAATATTGATAAATGTGCAGTTGTATCACACAAAGTTACGTGACTCCGTTATAAACCAATATGAAATAAATCGTATTACTGTCATCACAAAATCAATATTTAAAGATCTGGGGGTTCTTTTTGACAGTAAATTATCATTTTCGGAACACATTAATTCAATTTGTCGCTCAGCATTAAAGAGCGCGGTTTCCAAAGCCCTATAACTTTAAAAACATTATATTGCTCACTCGTAAAAAGTAAATTAGAATACTAATCAGTCATCTGGTACCCGGTGTACACTTACCGAATATTATCACTGGAACGTATACAAAAGCGTTTCTTAAAATACATGTCATTTAGAACTGATGGTACTTACCCGACCAGAGGCACACACTATGGTCATCTTCTTCAACAACATAGTTTTGCATCAATAGAACAAAGAAGGAAAAGATATAGTGCGTCATTTCTATTAGAAATACTGCGACACAAAATTGATGCACCTAAATTATTGTCGCAGATATAGTTTGTCACACCTAGGCATAACATGCGTTCTGCTGAAAGTTTGCATGCTTCTAGATACAACTACAATGTTCTGAGAAAAGCTCCATTGACACACGATCCGAAATCTGAACAGCCTTTACCCTCATCCATTTATTTAATTGAACTAGTTAATTTATATTTTCTTTTTAGTTATTTTTATAGTGTACTACACATTTGATACGGTTATTGTTATGTATTAATTGTATTTGTTACTGTACACTGTGCTATTTTTAAGTTTGTGTCCTGTAAGTGGCGTATGTAGACACTGTTGGATATTAAAGATATTATATTATTATTACTATTATTATTATTAATTCGTTATAAACACATTGTGTGCGGGTACATTTCGCGATTTGTGCCGTATCAATTCGTCAGAAAACGTATTTGTACGTGTTCCGCACACAATGTGTTAAAATAATTTCAAAAATATCACTTTTATAAAGTCTTACAAATTAATGACTTTAGGTATAAAGAGTACTTAATAAAAATGAAACTACCTAAACCATTTTTTCTCTCTATAATATAAAATACAGGCTGATCCATTTAAAATAATTGAAGAAAAGAGGTATTTGAGTTTTGAGCCGCATGTAGTTTTAACAATTTTGAAAAATGTCACTTTGCTATAAAATTAGTCCAATATCAAATATCTCTGCATGGAAAAAAAATCAGACTGTGTCGTTTGCAGTATACAAGACCTCGAACTCACAGTGATTTTCATATAAAATTGACAAAACTTCTGAAACACGATATATAATGCAATGAAATTGTATATTGGTAGTGAGCTTAATCTAAATCGGAAATAATATACAGGTGTTCCATATAAGAAAACGTATGTTTGGTTCACCCTAGTAATACGAAACGGCCTGTATGTATGAAAATAATTTTAAAATGTTAAATTTAAGGCTGCCTACAATTTTAGTAAATAACTTTTTTGATATCTTATATGATAACGGATATATTGAGCTTTGCTACACTAATGCGTCAGCCTGTATATAATATGAAGAATAATCCTAGTTCACACAAAAAGAGTACAAAATTAGAATGAAGGATCGAAAAACCATTTTTAGAAATGCTGAAATATGTATGTATATTGTTCCCACAATGAATTTAAATGTACACGCCTATGTCTTTCGTACTTATTTCTCGCTTCTTGACCTAAAGTCCAATCAGTGGTGATGACACAAATAACGATAATAAGGATCTATACTGAGCATCTAGAACCTGAAAAGATTTCTAGTCAAACATTGGAAAAGTCATATTTATATGCATAAATAAACGTACTGTATTAATATACACGGTCTAGCTTGGGCAAATAGCCTTTTAAGACTATTTGCAACTTTCTTATATTATGTATTCCTTTTTTCTAACTGCTATAGGATCAATATTTTTTAATCTGCGATACTTTTCAATCGATTGTTTGGAGTTTATGTAAGATATTATTGTTACTTTGTCTGGGTATGACGAAAATGTGGTTTTCGGTTTAACGAATTACTAGTGATGCAAAATTTTTGTAAAAGTTTTTCCCAAGATATAATACTGAGAAAGTAATCACAAACATTAGTTGGAATTTAAAAAAAAAGAAAGATGTATACCGAACCGTGTAATTCACAATACCACAATCCCAAGTTTCATTATGTCATTAAACACAGCACTATTGCATTGAATTTATTCCTCAAAATTGTCGGAATAACCGATATATTTCCATTTAACGCATTTCTTTATAAATTTCGTCACAATAACGCAGTTTTGTACAGATATTTCGAATTGCAATTTTTAGCATCCCAGGAGCCGTAAGCGGAATTTTTTTCCGATTTTTGTGGTTGCATTTTTTTCCGCAATCGGTAAACACATAATTTCAATTCCACGTTCCGGGTAAAGCAATTCAACGGCATTGCAATTTTTTATCAAGTCTCATTGGATTTCGTGGTGCTTCGATCACGAAAAGCACATTAAGAAATCCGAAATACTAGCTGTGTAATCATGAACTATATTTATATCTTTAATTCGTTCTTCGAGATTCTGTAAATATTCCCTTTTGTACTTGTATCAAATATAACTGATCTCAAATGTAGTTTGATGTTAATTCAAAGAACATGCAGTATTGATTAAAATATTTTGCAGGGATAAAGAAAGAGCAACTCGATAAACGCAATTATTGAGTAATATTTCTCATCTAAATTTAATTAAATATATTAAGAGAACACACATACTACTTTCTTACGTTTATATTATCAAAACTTGTAAAGGTACGTTAAAATTAAAAGATTTTTACATTAGCAAATTTTAATACCACTTAGAATTTTTTTTTCAGTTGGTTGTATCTTAATTGAAGACAGTAGTGCTGACGTCAAAAAATGGCAACTCTGTGAAACTTTTTCCAAACAAAACAAGCTACATAACCTCGCATTCTATTTACTTTGTTCGACTTCCTTTAAAGACGCTTAACTTCTAAATTTGTGTGCAGCTTGTATCGTATCGTGTTTCTTTTTTGCCCTGTATTCTACCTTATTGAGAAATTGGTGATGTGCTTTCCTGGTAATCACCACAGTGAGCAGAAGAAGTGCAAGTACTTTTAAAGAACTCTGAGTTAAAGAAACAAATGGATTAATGCTGTGACGGTGATGGATATAGAAGGATGTTAAAATAATAAATTTATCTTTTATATATATTGCCAACCAGTGTTCACTAATTTGTAGCTACAACTAATAACATAAATATCAGAATGTTGAGCTACTACACAAGAGGAAGAAAAGTTATGTTTGCAAATACATACAGAAATTGACTTATATTATGTTACGATTACACTGCAAATAGTTGGATAACGTTTTGTTATGAAATGGCAAAATAAAGGCTTTTTATTTTTTTAATTACGTGCATCTATTACATTGTTTTCCACTCAAAAAAATTGGCAAATACATTATCTTTCAATTATCGCAACTTCCTCCATGAATCCGTTAGGAGATGTACCAGGATATCAAACGAAGCCTCGTCAGAAACCTTAAAAATCTTCAACTACTTGTTCCGATGGATTCCTGCCAATTGCTCAGTAGTCCTTGCTTGGATACATTTCTTCTATGGTTTGTATTGTATTAAACTGGGCTTTGGGGCATTCTACAGACATGTCTTATTGGTGACTCATATATTATGGTATGCAAATGTTGCCCTATGTTGTCGTAATGTAGCCCTTTTGGTCATGTACAGTGGTACTTACAATATTACTATTTTCAGTGAGTTTAATCTGAAAACAATATATTTTAGATGTAGCTGTTCCAAATTATGTAAAGTGATTGTACTTATTTCTTTATTGCAGGAGCGTTCTTTCATATTTGCTTTACCTGTGCCCCTAATAATCTTTAATAATAATAATATGCCGTAATATGCAGTTATATTGTTAGAAAGCCAGGAAAATTAAAACTTGCTAAGAACTAAGCAATGAATTTCAGAGGAATGATGATTATATTTGAAGTAATTTGTTTTGTTTGGAAAAGAAAACATGGCGCGTTGCCATGCCAACTGAGTTTTGTGACGATACACTAATGGGGTCAATTGGAACACTTGCACATTTTGTCAATGCAGTTTTGGAAATGTTTAAAGAACGATTTATTGTGAAACTTTATCTTTAGTATATTCTCTGTTCATTGTCCAGATGTTCTATAGTCTTGTCTTTGTACCCACGTATCTATAGTTACTTTGTTAGGACCCTGTCATTAGTTAGCTTTTGAAGTCTATTTTAGTAAACAGATGCTTTAAGGTGATATTGAAACGAGAAAGAAATCGTTAATCGGGAAAAGTTAAAAGTCAAGTTGTTCGTGAGTCGGCTAAATAAACTGTGCGAAGAAGTATTCCACTGGTACTTTAATAAGCAATCAAGCTGTATCAAGCCCAAACTCCCGGTCTAATTTGGTTGAAGTGACGAATCAGCGGGTTGAAACCCGAAGGTCAAGAGCTAAGTCCACACACACTATTGCATTTATGCACATTGTTTCACTACGTATTTCATTTTTCCTATTCATATTAACAATAACAAAAATAAATATTAGACTGGCAAAGTTTGTGTATTGTACCACTTATTAAGTGGGGCCCCCAAATTGTTACTTTATCTTTTGTTGTTTTTTTTTGTGTGAGTTTGTGAAGCAATAAACGTATAGTTATCCAAACATTCTCTTATATTGTACATTTATTTTATGGTACGTTTAGTTTACTCCAGAATTGCACGCCTTGAGCTGAGGAGCTAAGTAGAGGAAGACTACTCATGTCATCCAAATTCAATAAACAATTATCGAAGCTAATAGAAATTAAATTAATTTCTATTCTGATTAAATGTGAGGGTCATACTTAAACTTATTGTAATAATATAGCATTACAAACCTACACCTTGAGCCCCTGCAACTACTAAAATTCTGCATTGGTACTACCTTGGGTCAGACGCATGTTCATGGTTTAGGAAAAAATAGAAGTCATCCAGGTCAAAGTATCCATAAAAAGGTAAAATACAAAGTAGTATTATGAGCTCATTTTCACAGCACTTTCAAAGTCATTTCGCAGTTACTTCAGCGAGTGTCCTCATCTATCGCGAGTTTATTTTGATCTTGCGGTATCCGTGGGTACTCTGGATCTATCCAGTATTGGATTTCCCAGCTTGTCCAGATGTGTACTCCGTAGACGTAGACTCCTTTTTGATATTCCATGATGCTCCGTTTAGCTAAGGAAACTTCTTCTGGGCCTTAATCTTTGGTAAGCTGGTTGAAGACCGTAGAGTGCGGGTCATCTCCATTGATTTGGTACTTTCATTGCTGATGCTTGCTGCGAATGAAAGGAGAAGCGATGTTAGCCTGAACATCTACATTGTCTAGAAGAGTAGGTTTCAGCTAACCTTGTTCAGGGCGACATCAACTTGCCTTGCGTACCCTGATGTGTATCCGACCATGCATGTATATTTGTCGGTAGGATGAGAGAGGGCAAGTGCTGAATTTTTGAGGACTTTTGGGTTAGCCTCCCAATTGGAACCTGTCTTCAGTTTACGGATAATATTGTGTCTTCCTTAATTTTTAGTTTCGTATTGAGGCGGCATTGCCTTCTATGTCAAGGTCCTATCTAACGTGACGTTCAAGTATCTGAGGTTAGGACAGTTTTCTAAAGATTCCAACCTATATGTAGTTTACCTCCTTGTTCCGAAGATGAAAACCAAATACTTGCGTTTTGGTTAGATTTGCCTTTCATATAAGAAAGGTTTAGCGCTCTTAAGGGGGTTACGCAAGTATTCTTGCTTTGGAGTAAAATAAATAGATATTTTTATACAAATAAGATTTTTACTGAAAATCTGCGTAGTTTAAAAGATACAGGAAAATACAGAAACCACCACACTTTTTATATCTTTGTATGTAAATTAGCTCGCATATGCTTGTATACACAAGTGTTATGAATGATTGCTTTTTTAATGTTCCTTTCAATCCATTTGATATAAATGTATATTGCATACATAATGTATACATATACTCTTTATGACTACAGTTGTACCACTATACAACGTTGACGTAATAGTTGAACCAATTTTTTAGGTTAGCTGATGACGTTTATATTACAGTTTCACCAAATAATTTGACACGTTCCGTAGATAAAATAGCGATCACGCTCTACGTGTAAGGAAATTGTAACATCGCTTTTTACAGGGTAAATCACAATATCGAACAAGATCGTTGGGCGATTAAGAGGAATTTAATCGTGACGGCTCACCGCGCCTGCATTAAGTTCACGTTCCAATGTTAATCAATGTTGTATTCAACTGTTCCAACAAGCAAATGTCAAATGGGAGTGGTCGAACTGTCGTAATGTGTACACGCCACCGTTGTACTGTGCAAAACATATATGTACAGACAGCAGTGAGATATCACTAATTGTCTCGTAAATTGTTGACGTACCTAAATGTTCAGGACCGTATTGGGTAGGATCTCTGACAGGAGGGAAATATTGATAGTTGATTCCATTTCAGTTCTTAAGTTTGTCTACGCTATCATGCCTCCTAGTTCTTCTATGCACTCCAAGGTCGTCATGGATTCCCACAACATTAAATTTGTTCTGTCGAACTCAACCGTTATTTCTTCAATGTTTTTCTTTTCCTTTCCATAACCCTTAGCGATAATCCTAATCCAAACTCTTTATTTTCGCTTCATTGTCTGGTATCCCCACTCAAGAACGGACTCGTTCAGCGACCCATTAGAATTGCGACTAACAATAAGGTGAATACACTAAAGTGGCTTTCAAAAACTCACCCTAGATGGCGCTATAAATTATGTATCAGGCAAAATTTGGACTGCGCCATCAACCTATTCGCCTAATAACCGAGTACTGGAACTGATATGTATGGTCAGATGAAGACAACCTGTATTTTTCATAAATATATTATGATGTTACAAAAAAATGTTTCTGTCAAAAAAATAAATAAATAAGGATACTAATAAATGGACTTCCTAGTTTATTAACTCTTGATTCATATAAGATAATAGAATACTTTGGCTTGAAATAGTAGAACTGGAAACAAAAGGTACCCTTACCGCCTCAATAATTGAGATGATGATCGTACTTTTTTAGTTCTTCATTTACAATTATTAACAAATCAAAATTAGTGATGCATTAACTTTGCTGCTGAATGAACGAGTGAATGCAGTTACCTTCCTTCTAATATTGTTGTTCGCTTTCACCCTGGACATGAAGTATTTCAAGTTGTTTATTTCTTATTTATTTTATACAAGGGTGCTATTAAACCTGTATGGACATATGGGGACGATATATGGGGAAGCTACAGTAAGTCCAGAAATACCAGTTTAAGACATTGTGAACTCTAATAAATGCCTCGTGATATGGGCCCAATCATATCTTAAATACAGATTTGGACATGCCATTTATTCAAGAAGAATGCGGAGGGAAAGCTGAAAAACTTTCCCCAGGCCACAAAATTACGCTAATGAATTGGCAGCTCGCCTTACCAACATAATGAATCCGAAAAGAAAATGCCCAAACGACTTGCTGTCGGTATTTGAACTGTACACGTCATCAAATTAGCTAATAAAACTTTGTATACGTACGCTTGTGTATGATGTTCTGATCGTTAATAAAAAGAATTGACAAAAAAGTTACAACTTCCTAGACTCTTTCAGTTTTATATAATACACGTTATTCATATGAAAGGATATGCTTTGCGCGCACATATTACTTATGAGGGTCGCCGATTTCAATATTTAAAAGACCTCAAAAGAAAACCGCGAAATTTCGATCGCGATGGAGTAATTCAGAAAATAAGAAATTAATAAAATGACCAGTTTGGATTTCCAAAGCCTCATTAATAGACTTTCAAGAAGGGACCTTTTAAGTAGCAAGCGGCCGTTCACGACTCTGACAAAACATGGTGCCAAACACACATGCCCATATTCTTGGTCAAGTAATTGGACAAAGAGAGCTTAACGTTAAGCGTGTTGCTCAATATAGCACAAAATAGTAACATAAGTTGAATTGTATTAATTTTGATAATGTATGTAGATACATAGATAAATATCATTTAAAATATTATCAAAAATAAGGTTCACAAAGGAAAATAATGTTAGACGGGGCACTCTGTGTTCTATATGGTGCATATTCCCCTGAGAGCAACGTCTAACATTATCTTCCTTTGAAGATTTTGTTGAGGATGGCAAGTTAGTTGCCGAAATACGTCTTTGAAGTTCTTCACTTATCAAGGTAGTTAGGGTGTTTTTATTTTTTATTTTTACTATTTTAAGCCACCGTATCCTATTATTTTCTATCAAAAACCAGGTCCCGATTTTATTTTGTTTGCCAACCCTATGTAGAAATAAAAAAACATCAGCATTGATTCAATTATCTAAATGAGTTATTTTCTTTTTTTCTTCGTGTCCGGGTCAACAAAAAATTAATATTTAGTTATTGCAGCCCAGTGGCGGGTTACGTCAATTGCACTTTTTTTTCACGAGCCAAAAATCTAGGTATATGGACAATTTCTGCATCTAGTAATGTGCTCTATTGCTTGCACTTAAGGCCATTCACAATATGCATAGATCTTCGGATGATGACCCATTTTACTAAGTTGGTCGTCAATGGGGTGACACCTTTTCTGATCGTGATAAATGTCCTCCAAGTTTTCCATTCCAATTTTGACCGTTCTGGTGGCAATTGATTTAAGGGAAGATTGTCACAAGATTCAAAACTCATATTGCGCAGGGAACCACTGCGGGATTTCAGTCAACCCTGTGGTGTTTGTGCTTCATAAAGAGGTTGCCTATGATCGAAGGGTTAATGGAACTTTTCTATATGCTAAAGTTCACTTCGACGCGTTGACCCTGCTGCTCTGTATACATTATTCAACGGTGTAGCTTTCATGTAGTCAGTAATAGTTCTGCATGTCTCATCTAAAGCAGTATCGATCTCCTTGGAGTTAACAGATGTACACCAGACAGGACAGGGATATTCACCGGTGGAAATGCATAGGTGCTGTTCTCCGTAGAGGTGTCAGATTGGCATCCCACTTTCTTCCATAAGTTCTTTTCAACACATGCTTTCTAGTACCTAACATTTTGCCTAACTTTCTAACGGTGTTGTTTGTTCCGCGATCTGTGCAGTACGACACCCAAATACTTCAGATAGCCGGCATGTTGTAAAAGGCTACCTTACCATATGTGTAGATTGCGCATTGATTTTTTGGTATACAAGTAAAAAGCAAAGCCTTCTGTTTTTGATGGGTTGGGTCTGAGGAAATTGGGTTGGTAATAAGCAAGCGTACGTTTAAGTACTTGTTTCAATTTCTGTTCCAGATATTCGAAATTATTGGCTTGGGCAGTTATTGCAAGATCATCCGCAAAAGGAAGTGGTCGGAGTGAGTACGTAAGTACACTTCCCCCAGAAAGGCCATTTTCTGTCTCCTCCATCTAGTGTTTTTTCCTTCTAGGGTAACATGGAAGTTTCTATATTGTTAAATCGATTCCATAACTTTTGTTAGTTGGAAGTCCCTGGTTGTCTAGTATGTTTTGGAACTAAGTTCCTCATGATTGACAATTTGGTATGCCACGGCTAAGTCGACAAAAACACTGCACTTATTAGCTTCTGTTCAAAACCTCTCTCAATGAGTTCTGTTAATACTAGTGCATAATCTATCTGAGCGAAAACCTTCCTGTTGTGGTATTAGTTGGTCATCTACGTGAATTTCACTCTTCATCAAGATAAGTAAGTTTTTCATGGACTTTGAAAAGTAAAGACATAGGCCTATCTATAACTACTTAGTATTTCATGATCCTTTCCTGGCTTTAACAGAGCTATTATCCTTGCTTGTTACCACAGCTTCGGCATGATGAATGTTTTCGCGATGAAATTCATTGTCGGAGTAGCCAAGATTTTGCTTTAGGCACAAGTTGTTTAATTTGTTCGATGCACAGATCGTCAACACCACCTGATTCTCCACTCTTCATAGTATTTTTGACCTCATTGAGTTGGTCTGTGAATGGTTTGCCTAGTAATACTATTGCGTTTTCAGGGACCCTATGCGATCCTGTTATGGTTCTTAATTTTCCGCTATTTTGAAGTGTATGGACTATTTGACCGGCTCGAACGTTGCTAGCTTGCTTCGTTTCTTTAGAATCGCAGATAGCACTGGTTAACAAGATTTTTGTCCCAAGCACAAGAATGCCTGATTACCATCTATTTTTGCATGCTGAAATAAATTACTTTTCAGAATTTCTCCATTACCCTTAGTTTTTATGTTCCAGGATATTCGATTATCCACCTAAAATGTGCATGCATAGATATGTAGTATAAGAGAACATGTCTTGTCGGGAGAGAGCTCGGAACTGATCAAGCAATGGTTAATCTTTGAACATGTCTTGACGTGTTGGGACCTGCATTTCCCACTCCTAGATAGCATCTCTGGTGATTTCAGTTGTCGTCTAGAGCTCGGTAAATGAATATATACGCTGACATTGTTAATGTTTTAAAAGCTATTGTAGTGAAACCGCAAACATTTGGTAACCTGTAAAAATGCCAAGGAAAGATGTAAACCACCCGAACTCTTTTTGCTACATTTACGGCGAATTTACATTTAAATATAAAAAGCGGTCTTTCACACCTCTCCTTAAAAAGTGATATGAGCAGTGTTTCAAGTGTAAAGTAGGTGATGAAGACAAAAGCTGGGCTCCCCGTATTTGCTTTGTTATGTGTGTCAGACTTCTTACAGCGTGGGCAAAAGGTAAACGACATATGCCTTTCGATATTCCTATGATTTGAAGAGAACCATTGGATCATATTACCGATTGCTAACAAATATAAGTGGTATGACTTCTAAATCCAAACATACTGTAAAATATCCTAACATTCCATCTGCACTGAGACCAGTACCTCACAGTCCGGAATTACTTGCGCCTAAACCCCCACAAAACATGTGACTAATGTAAGCAACGATGAAAGTGCTGATGATACCAAGGCAAATGGAACCCTGCTATGTTGGCAGACTATTGCTGGACGTTGAAGAAAAATGTTTCTGATGCAAAGTACAGGCGAAAGTCACATATCAGCACATTTTCCAAGTAAATATATCACCTTGTACGTAATTTTTTCACGATTTATACACATATTATAATATATGCTTTCACAAAATTTCATTGCTTTGTCACTCTGAAATTCTGCCTGATAGAAATATTCTGAAACCGATATGAAATAAGTGTAAAAAGTACTACCAAATTCACCCACTTTACCTCGTGGTGCAAAATAAATCTGAAATTTTGTTGACCAGTGTAATTTTTTAAATCAAGTTTCAAGTGATTTTTGTATCGAGTCATGTCCATACTCTTCAGAGTATTTACCAATTTCTCTTATCTTGCCCCGCTGAGGTTGGTTAGCAAGGTGTTTCCGCCCCTTATGGTTTCTTCGCCAAGAGAACCTCGCTCACACAGAGTTGTGTATTGCTTCATTAAGTTTTTGGAATCGCTGGTGTTTCCGGGGATGGATTATTGTCTACATCCTCTGGGTATTGTCTGCTACGAGATATATTTTATAGTGTCCATCAACTTTTCACAATTTTTTGGTATTGGTCTTATGTCGGTTTAGGCGTCATCCAATTCTTTTGTGTAATTCACCAACTTTTGCTTGCTTTTTTAAAAGTTAAATCTTCTTCGGGAGGGTATAATTTTTGTTTTAAAAGGGATAAAGACGTTGATTCCGATTGGTATATGTTATGTTTTAATTATAGGCTACTGAGTATGTATGTAAAATGAAACGTTTAAGCAAAAAGTGTGTCACCAAGAAAAAACATCGAGACTGAACTTATTCAATTTTGTATTGAGGATGTTTTATATCCAAATTAATATGAATTGTTATTATAAAAAAGATATCTTCTGACAACGAGCGCCCTAATGCATTTTCGTCCTCGAGGAACATCATCATTGCCCCAGAGCTTTCAGAGCGAAACATTTTCGGGGACCGCATTACTTTCACTTAATAAGGGCATTACACGCTCGAGTGCGAAAGAGGAGCCATCAGCATCAATGCCCATTCCGAAGCGTTCTTAATGAAAAACAAAAAAGGGATTTGCAGAAACAGCTAGCACAGACGTGGGTATTAGCATAGCAGTGATGTACTATATTCGGTAATTCAATACCGCCGGTAACCGCAGAAAACGACCGTGAGTTCGAAGCTTTTAGCCCACATTTAATTAAAAGTTAAATAAAATATATCGTGGTTTTTATCCTCCGGTGGGTCACGGCTAAAATGCAAATGTAATCATAACAGTATCATGGGATTTTAGTCGCTATCTGGCTAGGTGTTTTAGAATGATATACAAAGCAATGTATATGTATGTGATTCGCTGAGGATATTAAGGGAATATGAAAATATTAAACGAATTTACGTATATGTTTAATGCAATTTTCGACCTTATTATCTGTACGATTAATTGTAGATAACAAATGGGATCATAAACTACCGCTTACGTTTACCACGTTGCACCAGTACCTGTTTTATTCGAAATATGTGTGTTATTAGATCGGAATTCGGAATAGTGTAGTAATTACGTTACGCTAGTTATGTTTGGTAAAATCCCCCTGGGCGATTGATGTTAAGACTTTGTTTAAAACAGCGATTAACATGAACAGTTCATGCTTAATTTAAATTAAAGATAAATTTCATACATGTTGTTATGTTACAATACGAGGTACAGAAACACGTGTAATTACGACATCCTTCTGGAACTTTGTCTTTGGCTGCTACCGGGATATGCTAATAAAAAGTAACGATTTTCCAAAAAAAAAACAATTGTATACACAGGTATCTTATAAAAAAGACGAGTCCATACCGCCTTTATTTGTAGGCCGATTTAAATAATTCAAACGGGAAATTAACTAGCTGGATGTAGCCTATAAAATGAGTTACTACTAGATTCGTAAGCTAACGCTGACGTTAAACTATTTATCATCAGGATTAATTAAAGGTGCACAGGACTGCCGCCTATACGATTGTTATTTGAACTTAATATTAAAGTTTACATTAATATCTGAGCTCAGTCGATGAAGCCGAACTCTGTTCTGTGGAGAATAATAGTAAATATGTCTAGCCAGGAGCGCATGATGAATATAAAGAATGTTACATATAAAGCATTTTGTAAAAAATTGTAAAAAGAAATTGAGGAGTTAAAACGAAAAGCAAATACGGACTATGTTACTTCTGCGAAAAATAAAACCAAAGCAACATGGAACCTGGTTAAAGAAATTATTCGAAGTGACACCAAAACAAAAGATCAAAATACAGGTAGATAGAAGAAATTAAAATGAGATGGTGAAACGCAGCAGGATAAGTTGGTTAGAGTAACATAAATAGTTAGAGTAATATAAATAGTGAATATTTGTAGTAAATTTGAAAATAATTTATCTATTGGGTCAAACATAAGAAATAATTCATGTACTCTGTTCTTGCAACCGACAACGATGCAGAAAATACACCGGCCATCTTCTCTCTAAAACACACTTGCTCACAACATCTTCTGCTGCCGTTAACTTTGGTAAACTTGTCCCTGCAAACAGGAATATTTCCTAATTAACTTAAAAAATCAACTGTAAAGTTACTCTACAAAAAAGGAGAAAAAAAAAAACGCACATCGACCAATTCCGATTCTATCAAACATATCTAAAATTTTCGAGAAAATTTTACATGAGAAAATATATACATTTATTCATAGGTTTCATATTATATCCCCAATGCAAAATGGATATATAAAAGCTCGCAACACCAATAGAGCAATCTATCAAGTCTTGTGCGAAATATTGGCAGGTATTAACGAGACAGAAACTACGGTAGGGATATTCATGGACTTATAGAACGCCTTCAGACAGCATTTGTTGGGCCAAGCTTTCCGAGAAGATATCGATGATGGGAATACGTGGCACTAGTTTATGGCTTGTTAAATCGTATTTGAATAATCGGCAGCAGAGAACAGAAGCGATCGATACTGAAACTGGTCGACTGGTGCATTCAGCTTGGCTGAGGTTGGAGCGCGGTGTACCACAGCGTTCAATACTTGGCCCATTGCTGTTTCTGCTGTACGTGAATGATCTATCAGAAATATCGCCACATAAAACCACGTTATATGCTGATGATACGTCGGTAATAGTAAGATCGAAAGAAAATGCCAAACATGAGATGATCACTGTCCTGACATCGTATGAAGAATGGTTCAAAAGGCTTGATATGACTTTGGATATTAATAAAACTATGGTAATAGATTTTAATTACCAAGAAAAAAAGCCAATACACGATCGCATATGAGGACAATATACTGTAATATTCCTCCCCCCTCTTTTTAATTATTGTCCTACTACATTAATTATTTAAATTGCCCCACGTTGCGGCGACAATTGTTATATTCCTCCCCCTTCTTTTAACGCTATATTAATTTTATTATTTTTTAACATATCATTTAAAAAAGCCCCACGTTTAGTGCCAATTGTAATATCCTCCCACTCTGTGGTTCTTTAATTAATAATGTAAATTGCCCCACTTTGGTAGCGACAATTGTAATATTCCCTCCCACTTATTACTTTTTAATTAATTATGTAAATTAATTGCATAAAAAGCCCCAATTGATAACGTTATAATTTTTATGGGTCGCAATGGAACCTACCTTACATTTAAATACTCCTATGTCGCAGTGGAACATACCCTTTTTCATAAATACTAAAATCCAATTTTATTTTATGATAATTAAATTCCCCTTTTATGAAAAGTTTACAAATTTCTACACCCCCACCTAAAATGATTCCCTA
>JARFOC010068683.1:0-16568 GCA_031763485.1 Osmoderma eremita | reverse complement strand
GTGATGACGTCTTCGTACTGTCGGAATTTTTCGATAATAAATGTAAAGCGGTTTATTACTTAGTTCAAGGAAAAATTCTTATGAATGCACCGGCAGATGCTGGCCTAAAATGTAGAGGAAAATAATTCTGAAACTTATCCTTAATAAATAGAGAACAGAAATAGTTACGAAACACCATAAAATAATATTTAAAAAAAAAGAGAATTGTTTTTCGGATACACGGTGAGTGTAACAAGATGTATATTTTCACAATTTCAAAATTATGAGAGATGGGACAAGAATAATTTTGAAATATTTTATCATCATCATATCAACTCCTCTTCTACCCGAGGTGTAGAGGTAATTATTCTTCCCCACTGCGTTCTGTTTGTTGCCATTGTTTTTGCTTGAGTTCACGAAATGCCACTGTCTGCTAAGATTTTCCTTATACCTTCATTCCACGTAACTCTGGGTCTATCGCCGCCTTGTTTGTCTCGTACTTTAGTTTCCCAAATAATTTTTGAATATCTTTCCGCCCCTATTCTAGATACGAGACCGAACCGTCTCAATTGTGTCTCGATTTTGTTAATTGTACTTTTTATTTTTAAACGCCTTCTGATTTCTGCATTTATTATTTAATCTAGCTTTGTTACACCCCCTATTTTTCTAAATATTGTCATTTTACTTTTCAGTTTTTCTGTTAGAGTCCATGATTCTGAGTAGTACATAAGTATATGCGCCATTATGGACTCATATACCTTAATCTTTGTTCTTTTACGTATTTCTTTTTTGTTGAAGCAGGTGCTATATAATGCTCTATAGATCTTATTGGTGTTTGTTATTCTATTATTGATTTCTCTTTCTAGACTACCTTTCCCTTCAAGCATAGATCCAAGGTATTTAATAAATTGAGTTTCTTGTAGAACTTCACTTGTTACTTCTATGTTTATATTACTAGTGTTGCGTCCTATGCCCAAAACTTCTGTCTTTTTTATATTTATTTTTAAATCGTATTCTTTTAGTGGTCCAACCCATGCTTCTATTTTGGTTTTTAGATCCTTCTTCCCGTTTGAAATTAAAGTGAGGTCATTAGCATATAGGAGTTCGTTGACTGATATGGGCGCCAGCTTTCCATACCAAATAAAAGAGCGTTCAAATCTGCTCATTGCTTTGCGTGATAATTCGTCCATTAGTACTTTAAAGAGTAGAGGGGGTTTTTTTTTTTAATTTGTTCTGTTGTTAAACCTCCAGTTCTTAAAATGTTTAAAGATTCTGCGTATATACATTTAATCACTTCTATCATTTTGTCGCTGACGTTTCTTGATTTCAACACTTCCCATATCTTTAATCTTGAAACACTGTCGAAAGCTTTCTCCAGATCAATTGCACCTATGCATATTGTTCGACTTGTTTTAATGATTTTTTCAGTTATCTGTCTAAGCACAAATATCCATTCAATATCAATTTTATCCATTTCTGTTAAGTGAACCATTTTTAATACACTCAAATATAACTAACACACACAAAACTATCAACAGCGAAGCTAATTGTCAAAAAATAACATCTGATAAACAATCGAAAATCGCCAACAGGCACAGGTAACGACAATTTCGTTATAAGCGACTATCACATTAGAATTCAATTTCTCCCAGAAATGTCATTATGTAACCCCTGATACAATGTAACTATTTGTACGTAGAAAAATATACTGATTCAGATAATACTTTGAAAAGAATACGTTGCTATTAAAAAAAAAATTGGTTGCCATAGCAACGACACCGTAAAAAAACCCCACGAAAACTCGACCAAATTACAGAAAAATATAATTAAAAGAACTTTTGTTTGAAGAAAATTTAGATTGGAACAGTATTTAAATAAATAATGGCATTATTCATACTTTTGCCGGACCCTGTATATAGCATGAGAGCTAGAATGTTTGTCCTGATCCTACACCAGTTTCGACAGCGGGTATATCAATACTCTCACCCATATTATTTTTAATATATCTATATCCCAAGTTAGCAACTTGATTATTTCTAATGGATAATAATAAAGGCTCACTCAGCAGACATACTGGTGGTCAATTGGTGGCCAACTGGTGGAAAAGACTGTATTAAAACCCGTCAGGTGCTGTGGAGCATATCTTCCAGAGTACTACGTCTAACATTATGTTCCTTTGCAGAACTTTAATGGAATAATGAATTAAATAGCATTCTCTCGGAAATTGCAACAAAAGTCCACAATTATAATTAAAACAAGGATACTTAACAATAAAAAAATAATTGAGATAGCTAATATACTATGTATTATGGAAAAATTCATTAAATATTGCAAGGACTGTGGGGCAGCCCAATAAACACACTGTTCGGATTACTCCTCCCGCACAAACTATTGATTAATTCGGGACGATACGTGTTTCGGAAATACGTGGATTCCCGATTGACATCCGGCTATTCGACTTGATAATGGGAATACACGTATTCCCGAAACACGTGTCGTCCTGAATTAATCAATACTTTCTGCGGGAGGAGTAATCCGAAAAATTCATCATTGTTTTATTTTTATTTTGGGGAATGTGCTTGAGAAACAAATGCATATTACTGACATTAACATTGTTATAACAAAGGCATTCATTTTGCTCTTTATTTGCAGTTGAAAACGTCAATAGAATGCATTGCCTACTCGGATGTGTTCGAATATTCGAAAAAAGAAACCGAGTTATCCGCCTAAATCAAACCGGCCGTACGAAGAAGGGAGGAAAACAATAGCAGGAAAATCACTGGCAAAATAGGCGCCTTTCCGAAGTGAGAAACGAAATCGAATAGATAAAGGGAGCAACCCAAAACAATAAATAATAAACAACCTAAGGAAAACGGGCGACTCTTCGACGAACCAGAAACGAAAACTGAAACAAAAAAAAAGCATAACGAAAACAAGAAAGACGACGACATTTATTATACCGAACTCTGGCGAATGAGAAGTCGCAAAAGTCCCGGGTCAAAAATGCTTTTCAATAAAATTTATTCAATAGGTACGCACGCACAGATAGGAGAAGAAACATCACGTCAAATATTTCACAGTAAAAAATGACTGGCCGTTCCTTCACTCCCGAAACAGAATCAATAATATGGATGCAAACGCCATCGACGATACACATCTCGGAAAGGAGAATATGGAAGCAACACTTGTCAGATTAGAAAAAAAAATGCGTCTTTCAGTAAATTCAATTTCGCCTCGACATATCGAATAAATAAAATATTTAAAGGGCTTCGGACAACGGAGGTGACGTTTCTGCATCGCGAGATTTGCACGTGGGTACACAGCGTTACGTTCACCAGCACTAAGAAACGGGCGCAAATTTAGAATAAAGCGCGAGATCGCGGTCCAAGATATATCCGTTGATATCTCTAGACGTTTCAGTAGATTGCGTCTGGAAACTTTACGGAAACTCCGCTAAATCAAGACCCATTCATGTGAAATAAATATATTGCCAATATCGTGAAACGGAAAGTTTCTCTCTCCGTGGGCTCGTGGAGATAAGACAAAAATACTACTCCTACTCCGTGCGGATATGTCAGTTAATTACTGTTATTCGCCTTTATAACTTCTGTTTTGTCGAGTATCATGACAGGTCAAACTGCGTACGGTATTGAATTTCGATAAGAGCCGAAATATGAAACGGAATATACCGCTTGGATGATATCTTCAATTCTATTCCGTTGCCTTTTGTTGATTTCTCGTGGCAGTTAGTAAGTCGATTAAGAGAGAATTAGGGCGAAAAGACATCATAGTCTTACAGAAATTCCTTTCTTATTTCTTTTGTAGAAGGTTTAAGAGAAATGGCATATAACTCCTTTTTTTTAATGGCTGTGGAATTACATGTTCGTCAAAGTATACACGTATATGAGTACACGAAAAAAACATTTGGTTGAGACGACAAAATGTACGTTTAAATACAGGCAAACAAATACATATTTTGTTTGAATTAAATATTTAGTTGAAATAACAAAGCAAATACTTGTTATGACATTTGCTTTGTTTTTGCAAGTATATATTTATTTGAGACAACATAATATTTTGTTTGCCCGTATTTAAATGTAGAATTTGCTGTCTCAACCAACTGGTTTTTTCTGTGTACAACTATCCTTTTTCTCGTATACATTCTAGTATTTCTTTAGTTCTCTTTGGAGGAACAACACATTTCAAACTGACAAATTTAGCATCTTTTGTAACATATTTAAAAACTCAAAAGTATTATTGAAAATAACAGTAACAATCAACAAGTGTAGTAGCGACTTAAACAATTACTAGTCTTCAATTGACTACTTTAACATGGTGGTTTGATAATTGCGATATATCTTAAATCATGAACTGCTTCCTTCTGTCTTTCATTCTTTATTTATTCCTTTCCTTCCATTTGCTCTTTTGGGCGATGGATTTGAATTAATATTCTGGGCTTTCCTCCACCCATTCCTCCTATGTTTTCCTATTCCCGGATATTATTTTCGTCACCTCTGCAGTCTTCCTTTTTCTTTCTGCTAGCCCTGCTATCTATAATTTAGTGTAGCCTTGCTGGAACTTTCCTTTAGTCCAGACATTTCTCATTAAAATTGATCATGTTTTCTCTGATCACTCTGATCTAATTATAACAGAAGATAAATTAGGCAACATAAGTAAGCTTGTTAATTTACATCAATAACGCAGACGGGTCATTTTGTCCTTACAATGTTTTGGAATCGGTCGTTTGGTCTTTTATTAAATATTCTTATTCAATAGACGTAAAAGATGTTAATAACTATCGACCGATTTCCATTGCCCCTATATTTTCTAAAATATTTGAAATGATATTAAAAGGCCAAATGACTAATTATTTTGAACAAAATTTATTATATAGTCACTCCCAATTTGGTTTTCGAAATAAGATGTCTACTACATTAGCTTTACAAAATGTGAGCAACACTGTCTTACAAAATTTTGAACATAAGAAATATACTGGTGGCCTTACTAAGGCTTTCGATTGTGTGAACCATCAAATCTTGATTGATGAGTTATAATATTGTAGGCTCTCAAATGTTAGTGTACAATTACTTGAATTTTTTTCTTACTGATAGAATTCAATTTGTCACATACAATGATAGAATTTCTGAGACTAAGAACATGAAGCACGGGGTGCGACAAGGGTCTGTTCTTGGTCCGTGCTTATTTATAACTTATATTAATGATATTAGGCATTGTGATCCCAACTCGAGTCTTAAAGTGTTTGCTGACGATACTACGGCCATTAATTACGACTCTTTGTTACCGGATCTCTTACTCCAAAAATCTGTTATTTGTTTTGCAGCTACTACCCTGCAATTCATTTCCAAACTCTTCCCATGTCTTCCTTTTTAGTTGAACTTATTAAAAAGTTTTTAAATCTGATGCAGCCGATTGGATACTGTATCATACATAATAGATCCTCGGCCAAGCGTACGCTAGTTAGACGCTTTCATTAATTTGAAGCGTTGACGTTTACATTTCCTAGATCTCGTCATCGCGGAAATTTGAGAAAAATATCTAATACATCGTCACTTCATTGGAAAACATGTAAATCTTCATCATTCTGTTCGTCAAAACTGAACACTAAAGTCCCTTAATACTTCATCTGTATCTAGAATTTCTGTTAGAATTTTACTACGTTAACTGTTTACTGCTAATTTTACACGTGAATTGAATTAGTGCGTATTGAAAAAGAAGTTTAATTGAAGGTTAAGCGGCAAAAAAACCGACCCTATTCACCACCTCAGGCTTCATTTGAATGGTTGGATATTCCACTTCAGACAATCCCAAATTAATTACTGTTAAATCGGAACCACAACGTATTGGATGTTTCTCCGGTGAACTTTTCTAATTACAAAGTTTTCCCACAGTATCGATTTGTGAACGTACAACTTCAATGAGTTTTGTGTATGTGCGAAGTGGGCTTTTTATGTGCTATATATGTCGTTCTTTAAGGATATTTGGACAACAAATGATATATGACTTTATTATTGTACGTTGAAAAGAAATTCTCATTGTTATTTCGATCAGATATGACTTAAATATTACTTCTGATAATCAACAAATTAATTTTTGGATGATTTCTATGTATATTCGTATGTCTTCTTTACAATTTGTGTTACACCAAGTTGTTTTACCAGTAGTAGTCTCAGCGTCTGCCAACTTTAATTAATTAATTAACTAAAGTCGAGCTTCTGCATTTCTAAAACACTGCAATGGTAAGGTCTCCCAGACGTACTGGTCTGTTTCGTATCAGATACGTGAGAGGAAGCACTTAACCATGTCGTAAAACGACAGGCGATAGAGTCCCCATCTAGAGATTGGTTTCTTCCTTATACTTCTGTTGCTGTACAGTTTCGTAATTTGTAGGTCATCGACCCATTCTTTCACCTTCTTTCGTTCGGTGAAAGTAGTAAAGAATTACAGTGAGAAATTCAGTTGAGTTTCTTATCATAGAATACTTTTGTTTATCTTTCAAGCGTGTTCAAATCATTTTGGTCATCGTAACTTTTAATCTAAACATCTCTAATCTGGTGAATTAGGATAAGCCGATCCTTAATAATAAATACAACTTAATATATAAAATAAAACCTTAGTGAGAGATTCCAACACCACTAACTATGGGCAGCCAATGCTGACAATTCAACCCAATGTATAATAAAATTCAGTTAAAAAAATAAAAGCAATTATCTGTGAGGAGCTTTCTTAATTCAAGCTTAAAAGATTGTATGCGTAGGTCTTCAATGGAAGGCGCCAGCTTATTATATACTTTGATGCCAGTGTGTATGGGATTATTTTCAAAAAGACTCAATAGCGGAATAGCGACCTGTCCGCACCTCGAGTAAAGTACTCCTGATAATTTTTGTTACCTGGGATGGTCAAGTTGCAACTTTTAATAAATGTAAGTAACTCTAGTATAAATAGGCATGCAAGTCACAGTGTAGGGGCACCCATTATGGTTCGCACAGCTTTCTTTTGAAAACAAAATGTCCTTAAACTAATAGACGCAGTTCCCCAAAATACTCGAAGCAAGCCTAATAGTATTTTTTTTATATTATTTCGACACTAGTAACCTCGGACAATCTATACAAGACAAAACAATATATAAGTGCGCGCCAAAATGCGCTTCAATTGTAACCCGAGAAAATTTATGCATTGAACCTGTTCAATAGATTTTCCATTAACTCTTAACAGTTGACTACTATCAGTATCCGAGGAATTTGACGTAAAGTTAATAAACACTGTTTTCTGTACATTCAATTGTAAAGAGTCACAGGAAAAGCATCTTATAAATTCAAGCATGCAATACAATCAATATTGTATTGCATGCTTCTTTAAAGTTTACCAGCATTAGAGCCTGCTTGCATAAAACAGTTGTCGTCGGCGCACATAATTAAGCTACCCGCGTTATTTACACTAGGTAAATCATTCACAAGGAATAGTAAAGGTCCTAATATCGAGCTCTGTTAGAGCCCAGAAAATATCGGTACCTCTTGTGAATTCCGACCCCTTGTTACCGCTATTTGCTTTCTGTAAGCCAAATACGACGTCAGCCAACGATAGCCATAAAGCTTATTTAGATAACATTTCTTCCCGTTGTTTAAATGACTGTAGATACCTAGTAGGACGGGCATCAGTGCTGAATGAGTTGCCTTCCCTTTCATAAAACCATGTTGGGCTGGAGTTAATACCTTATTGTTTTCCAAAAATGCAAGTATTTTATCAAATAAATTTTTCCAAGAACTTTGGACACACATGACAATATGGAAATGATCCTGTAATTGTTAATACTGCTGGAATCGCCCTTTTTAAAAACCGTAATCACTTTGGCTGTCTTAAATATTTCCGGAAACACTCCATCATTAAGCGACCAGTTTACTAAACTTGCAAGAGGGTATTTGATTATGTCGGCACTCCTTTTTAGTATATATATATATATATATAAGGCTTAACATTCCTTCCGGAATTTGAGCCGCTCAATCGAGCTCTTCAGACCTCTTGCCAGCAGTGATAGTGGAAGGTCAATCCATTACCACCCTTTCTCTCTGCCGTTCACCAACTGATGTGTGTTCTTGCCTCCTCTGAAATCCTTCTCCATTCTATCCTGTTTTTCATTTTTTGACTCCAACCCTCTATTTCCAGGGATCTGATGTCCATCACGACTTGGTCCTCCCATTTGGTTCTTGGTCTTCCTCTTGGTCTGTTACCTTTTGGTTTCCAACTTGTGATTTTTGTTAGAATATTAATGCTTAAATCATCCATACCTCTAGCATTAGATGACTTCAAATTCGTATACACCAACTCAGAACTGACCGAGTCAATAGTGGCAGATACTGAATCTGTAATGGTGACGCATGTGTTTGAGGCACTACTGTTGAAGTTACTAGTAAAGTACTCGTTAAAAATATTCGCAATCTGCCTCGGATCCGTATCGACAACATTACAATAAGAAATTGAATCTGGGGAAGATTTGCTTGTAGTGTGTGCAACTCCACTAGTAATTTGTCAAGCGGTATGCGATCTATTGCTAGATTAGCTTAGTAGGGTATCGTTAAACATCCGTTTCGCAACGCAAATCACTCTTTTGATCACTCTTCTACTACTACTACTTCGTTTGTAGTAGTCAAAATCAGAAACATCTTCGGTTGTGATTAGCATTTTTATAGATAAGTTTTATATATTTGGAAGAAGTTAATATGCCTTGCGTTATTCATGGTTTTCGATCAAAAGATCCAAAGATGGTCAAGGATGGCGGTATGAAAATGTCAAACACGTTTAGAACTATTAGTAAAGAAAACTGACTGTGTTTGGATTTCAAAAGAGGGCTTTTGAAAAAAATAATTATGGAAAATAGATTCATATTTTTAACTTGCTTACACTTAGTTATCCGCAACCTCTTTCTACCATGGATGTAGAAGTGATAAATTTTCCCCATTTGCTTCTGTTGTTTGCAATTTCTCTTGGCCTGCCCTGTCTTCGTTTGTTGTCTGTTTCTGTGTCCCATATTGCCTTTACTGTACTTTCATCCTTCATACGTATTACGTGTCCAAACCATCTTAGTTGTTGTTCCTCGATTCTTTGAACCACATTCATTTCGCGTCTTATTTTGTAGTTTTTTTGTCTAATTTCGACACTCGAACTTGTCTTAGCATTTTCATTTCACTAGATGTTATTTTCGGTTGTAGTTTTTTAGTTAACGTAAAATTAATCATAACAGCAGCCCTAGATGACGTCCTTAAAATAATGTACTATGGAAAAAAATTTACTTTTTCGTTTGTAAAAGAATTGTAAAATGAAACTTATAAGAAAAACATTATCTATGTATGGGTTTTGTGAATCTAAACCCAAAGAACTTGTTGCCAACAAAACATTTATGGTTATATTATGCCCATATCTAGCTAAACATAGAACATTTTGCAAACCTCACATCTCACATTTTCCTATTATTAAATTTTGCAATTACAAAACAGCATAGTAGCGTTCTTATCTCTTGGAGTACTTCAACGGTGGGTAAAGTAATACATATACGTTAGTGCTAAAACAACGCTAAATGCAATTTCGTTGGTAAAGATAAGGATCTCTTCAATAATCCAGGGTTAATTATAAACGATATGAATCAGTGTGTTATATTACAACCGGGGATAACCTAGTAAATATCAATTTTCTCGGTGGGATTTTAAACAAATACAACGACCGTAGTAATCAAGTTTACCGGCATCCCCAAAGGTAAAACTATGCGGTAGTCGTGTATATGAACACTTCACTTATGTGCCCGATGCTCTACATTATCAAATTCTCAGGATACTATTCGGTAGTGGATATTTTATGTTATTAGATTATCCGGCGGTCCCTTTCCCAGTTAACGTCTAAATTATATCTTGGCAAGACCCTTATTAATCGCTTTTGGATTCGGTCCAGCGCCCTTATACAGTTTACCCACCTGACAGGATGTTGTGTACACAATACGTAAAACTTTATTTGCGTAAGAGGAAGGCGCCTTTAGTTACAGCCGGAAGAAAATTATGTGAAGTATAATTACGTACCGTTTTCGTTGGGGACTACATCGTATAGTATATTATAGAAACTCACCCAGAACAGTAAGTTGTATGGGTTTCCCGGTGACGACAAAACCAAACGGATTCTCCGCCTCGCACTGCCATCTACCGTCGTCTTCCAGACGCACGTTATCGATAAGCAAGTTCCCTAAATTATCCACTAAAAACCTGTGTCCACTAACGCGCTTATTGTTCGCGTTATCCTTGAGGATAGTCTGAACGATCTGGCCGTCCTTCAGCCAGATACTAGTGGTGAAATTTATATTTACGGCACACTCCAGCGTCAGCTTGACGTGCTGGTTAGAGTAGAGCTGCGTGAATTTCGGTTCAGTTGAGGAGGACGAAGCTTCCAAGCTGTTTTCGTCGTCGAGATTCGTCCGTATGTCAGCTCGGATTGAACGATGATGTGTACTTCCTGAATGTGGGTGACGTGTGTGCGATTTGGTTTCCGCTTGGCCTGAAACAGGACAAAACAAAACTGTTATTTTTGTGTTCCACGCCGTCTACGTTTTTATTTCTGTGTACGCGGTTTTGGCGGTTTAAGCCGAAACAATAGCGTAGGGGTTTTATTTTTCTTTTTTGCGCTTAAAAAGTCATGATTTATTTGTTTCCCTTTTCATAAAATTCAAATAGATTCAGTGAATGGAATGTGGTTATTTTGGGTGTAAAAAGTGAATAACGTTACTCTCGCTTTGAAAGTATTGTATATATTCAATGTGCATTGCTTGGTGGTTAAACCCAAAGTAATGTATGATTTTAAATATCGCTGTTTATTCTGTTAAAATATCAAATAACCGTTTTGTTCACAAAAGCTTTTTAGAAATTACTTTTAACAAGTTACCACGATGAATGTAGTTTTGTAGAATGTAAAAACCACTGTCAATTAGTAAAATATAACTATGAAAAGATGAATTATATAAACAATAAACACCAAATTAATATGTTCTCTACAGCGTTAAACAAAATCAAATATTTCAGTCAAGTTTACTACCGGTTACAATCGGTTTATCACAGAGCCCTGCATTGTTTCCGGTTTTATTTTCGATCTTCGCTAATGACATTGCTTCTTTTCTGCAAGATTAGAGACAGATAATGTACGCCGGTGATACCACTATGCGGTGAAGGACCAAATTAATTCCATCCAGATTGCGGATTAAACTAATACCATCCCTATTAAACAAGTGGTTTGCGCCAATAAACTATTTCTAAATGTATCCAAAACAAAATACGTTAGTATGTATGATTGTCCATAATTAGGTTATGTCTCAGTGGTATAAAATTAACTTGATAGGTACTTCCTAATTATATATTTATTTACTGTGGTTTTGAGGCTACTAGTTTAGACTTAATCAGTCTCCTTCAGGGGTCCTTGTATTTCACAATAGTCAGCATGAACTGAAAAGTATATGTGAGTAACATAAATTTCTTGGCTGGACATCGCAGGTGAACCTTCTTCAATGCCCAGCCGATCACACTTTGTCAGTGCGTGATCGATTGGGCATTGGACAAAGACGATTGTGGAATACAAGCTGTGATGCCGGGATCGCCATGTGAGGGCTTTTAACGATGGTTACTTAAATGCTTGAGGCATTATGATGCACTGGGTAGTGGCCAGGATCTTTATCGCATTTAAACCCAGAGGCTTCACTTAATTACATACGCTTATTGTCTTACACTACATTGTAACTTATACAAAAATAATAATATGAATTAATCAATAAATAATAATCATAAATGAATTGAATTAATACTGAATTAAAATGAGTGTCTTACTACCTTAACACTGCCTATATCTGTATATGCGTATTCGCTGTCCTCATTCCGTCGATATTTCGTAGGGTTGATACAGCTAATCGCGGTAAACTACTTTAAATGACTTAATATTATTATAACCTATTCTACTTGCGTGTACCAAATTCCATAGGGTTTCGACACTACAATAATAGAGCACGACTGAGGAAGACTCACAGAATCAAAACTAGTAGCGCCAAACCACAGTAAGTAAATAGATAAATAAATATACTTTTAGGAAGTACCTATCAACTTAATTTTATACATTAAAATACGTTTCCTTTAGAGCGAATCGAGCGAACCGCTTACTCTAATTTGATTTTCACATAGGGAATACAACAATTGAAAATGCATCACCAATTAAAGCTTTGGATATAACTTCCTCGTCCAACATAAAGTGCGATGAGCATATTGAGCAAATCAACTCCTCTATCTCAGCATCAATTTACAAATTTCTTATAGACATCTAGAAAGTATTGAATGTGCAGCAGTGATGAATATGGTTTACGTGTCTGAGATCGAGTCGTGCTTGCGTTGCGGTATAAACGTGCGGCTGTTGCTGGAGCCTTATTATGTCAAAATTCAGCCTTTCGTGTAATGGTTGGTGCTTCACAAACTGCTTCCTGTCGATCAAAATTCCGAAATTTTGGGTTGTGGACTACTACATCGCTATATACACATATTGGAAGATTCCTTAGATATACATAAAAATATACTCGATCTGTTTCGCACCACGAATCCGCCACGCAATTATAATATACGAAGTACGGATATTCATCTATCAAATCACAAACTGACGTTAATTTCTAAGAGTCTAACATGTATGAGCAAGATATACAATAACCTCTTTCCTGAATTTAAAATGTTACTACACCTTATTATAGTTTAGATGAATTTTTGAACAGAAATAGTTTGGCAGAAACTAAAAAGAAATAAAGTGGAAAAAAATCTTGGAAGCAATGCTCGTCACTACATCACTAGTTAGATAACACTGAATACCAACTTAAAAGAACACAATAACAATGATCTTTTATGATCTAATTCAATCCCATCCTTTTTATGTATTTATATATTTCTGTTGAAATTTCGCGATTACTTCAATTTGAAGTAAAAACTACAAACCCAATATCCAATATCAGTAGCTGCAATCGCGTCCATTTTGATTTTCCCTCATCTTACAGAATTTTACGATTTTCTTTGGTTCTATCCCCGTCTGCTTCTAAACTGATTTCATGTGTACCCAAGAATTTTTAATTGATTTTCAATTTCACCCCATTATTCCGCGCAGAAAGTTTGCAAAAAGAAATAATCCCAATACAAATTTTCAATTTCGAACGCTCGAACAGACTTACGAAATCATAAAACAACATTTATACCAAGTTCTCGAAAGCTCAAGCGACAGAACACTCGAAAGCCGTACGATTTCCTGGTGATGCTCGAGGAAGCAAAAAACTTTGTGTAGTCTAATAGGAATAACATTAAAATATCGGGGATTTCGCCGTCGGCTAGATGTGTACGGATAAATTTAAAAGTTTGTACCCTTCCACCGTATGCAACGGTTCACTACCGAATGAAAAACTCCCCGTCGCTCTTATTTCGTTCATAAATATGCATCGGGAACTCCGACATTCTAATACACTTTTCCAATCGTTCTTTCTTCCTGTCTGTTCCGTCGCCGAAAAAAATCTATATTGAATTCGTCGCCCGTCGTCGCGATGGCCCGCGAAACTTCTGGGCGTCCGCACAGAATAGAAATTTCGTCGGGATATTTCATTCGACGTGCATTCAGATGTCTGTTAGAAATATTGTTATTGGGATTTTCGTTCTATTCATGGATGTTTCGGGAAAAGGGAAAATTACGATTTCGGTTTCCGATATGTATTTGAAAAGAACAACACGACCTATTTGTGTGATGATATATTAAACTATTGTAAAATCAAACGCGTCTGTTCTCGGTAAAATTCTATATTTAACTATATTCCTTACAGTTAAACAATTGTGTATGTGACTCATTGTCTTCCTTCTATAATATGCAGGTAGAATTTGGGTTTCAACCGATACATGTTTTGCTTAATGTCTAGTAGATTGAAGATAATATACTGCATGGTCTTATTGTAGCACAACGTACATGACGCCTCATCAAATCCTTGTCATTGCAATTAACACTCGGCCATCCTGTCTATAAAGCGTCCCCGCTTGACATATTTCTTGCGAAAGGCAGATATTCTAAACCAACACAAATTCGGATGATATTGTTCTAAAATGAAAGTTTAGATAAACAGACCTTATTTATAACGAATTGTCTTTTAAAACATCTTATTTATATTATTTATTAAATATTGTTATTTATTATTTTATAACTCATATTGTTAGTATATTTATTACTCAAGTAAGCTTATTAATTCATCAATAACTATCGACTTTCTAGTAACTTCCTTGTATAATATTAGAAGCCAATAAACCCCTTACTACATCGCCACAGTCTCTTTCGCTTGTAGATAGGAAGTAGCCGTTTCGATTCGCTACGATTTGTAAAGTGGTGCAACTATTTTGCCCAGTTCACCACTCAATACAAACAATGCAGTGACACTACATAAAACGCTGTAAAACCCTAAAGAATGCGTTGAATACCAGTACTTAATTGCTGCACTCGCATGCCTGTCTAAACGGTAATGGATACCGCTTCAGAATCATCATACAAGTTTCTTGAAAATTCATGCACCAAAGCTTAATATTTGGTGGAAGTACCAGGGGTACAGAACTCATGCTCTTTCTATTGCCTTGGGTGTAAAGCAAGCATTAAAGCTATGACCAGATTTAGCACAGAAGCCGCATACCGTGGACCATCTTAGTAGTGAAACTACAGAGATTTGCATGTTCATGTGGTTGTACTGGTACGTGTCCGCTTAAGCTCATGACAATATTTCTGTACATGATCCACTTAGCCACAAGTAAAACATTTTCTACTGTTCACTTTATGATCAGGTTTAGAACTTGCATGATTGCTAAGTTGGTTCGCTATCCACACTGTTATTTGCTTTGCTGGCTTTTGGGAATAGCTAATATGCACATTTCTCTCTACAGATCCATAAATAATTAGTTCCACAAGGCCTCTTTCTTTCCAATGAACGTATACGTACCGTAGCAGAGCAAGCTTCTTAAAAAAATATGCATGAATTACTTTTGCTACTATGGAGAGATAAAGCTTCAGAAAGAAGCGGCAAGTTTCTCAATTTAGGCAACCAAACATTGAATCTAGTCTTTGAGACGTGCAACAAATAACATCCTTTGAAAGCTGACAACCACTGTTGCGATGTACCAACAGTAGTAATAAACAAGTAAAATAGTACGTTAAGAATCCATTGCAATAACTTATTACACTCAATGAAGTTGAAATTTTACACCAACACAAAAATAATTACAAAGTTAGACTTTTGCTAAAGATGGTATACATAATAAACACGAACATTCAAAGAATTTCAAACAGATATTCAAAATTTAAGTAATATTTACAGTAAACTCGGACAACTAAATCCGTTTGAATGCTAACAAAAAAACTTTAACACTCTTTATAATTATATATACTTTTTGTAGTCTTATATTTTAACTATTGGTTTTTATCACTTCCAAATCCACGGTATGCGGCTTCTGTGCTAAATCTGGTCATAGCTTTGATGCTTGTTTTAGACGCAAGGCATTGGAATAACGAAAGAGGGTGAGTTCTGTAGCCGTGGTACTTCCACCAAATATTCGACTTTGGTGCATTGATTTTCAAGATACTTGTATGATGATTCTGAAGCGATATCCATTACCGATTAGATAGGCATGCGAGTGCAGCAATTAAGAGGTATTCAACTGGTAAATTTACTTGGCCAGATGAGGTTTCCGCAGATTTCACAATTTTCGCAAAACCTGGGAGAAAATGTTGTATATGCATAATACTGACATTCCAACGCACTTTTGTTCAATTACTTGGAGTACTTTAATTTAATTTAAGGGTGTATTATCCCACTACTGAATTGTAAAATCAATGTGAAATCAAACACGTCTGTTCTCGGTTAAACTCCATATACAACTATATTCCTTACAGTTAGCCAATTGTGTATGTGTCTCATTGTCTTCCTTTTGTAATATGCAGGTAGAATTTGGGTTCCAACCGATACATGTTTTGCTTAATGTGTATTAGATTGAAGATAATATACTGAGTGGTCTTATTGTAGTATAACGATAATGACGCCTCACGAACTCCTCATCGTTACAATTAACACTATGTAGATGCATATGTGAACAACATACAGAGTTATTGCAAAATAGCCCTATAACTATTAATAATACATCATCAACAATCTCCAAAAACCGTGTGACCGTCCATTTAGTAATTTTATGTTTCAAAGTTAATTTTGCTCGTTTGCAATGTGCGTATAAATAATAACGTGCAAACGGTAACGCATTTAGGTTTCATATTTCATAGCGTTAACATGTTTATTCGCTGTAACTCATTTTTTCACATAAATTTCCCTTGTTTTGGGCAAATGGTGTTTGCAAGGTTCCGCCATCTTGTTTTCTTTGAATAGCAAGGGTGTAACTCATTATCATCATTTGAACGGCCCTTTATTTATTTATTTATTTAATCAAGAAAAGAAGATTTCTGCCAATAGATGGCACGTACGTTCAAAAAATTAAGTATATAAAAATATATTTAAA